>JAODAL010067184.1:0-17413 GCA_025379985.1 Phyllomedusa bahiana
ACCAGGTGATTGGTCGTCCTGACATTTGCATCCAGGAGCTGCGGGTACAAGCAAAGAGGGATAAAAAGGCGTTTTGCCGACGCCGGGATTTTTTGCCCTTTTTGCCCGGGTTCCTTCTCCCCCTCTGATGGCATCAGAAACGGGGCTTCAGAACAGAGAAATCACTCTTTGGCCCTTGATTTTTTAAACTTGCCTTCTGACCCCAACCGCTTTTTGTCATAAAGAGGTCTTGAAATGGATTATCCACGTGGTGGGTACATGAATTGACTTTTGGTGCTTCAGTTGGACGGATGCTGGTGATGCGTGACGACATTTGTGGCCGTGATGGGAGGATGAGGAGGAAAAGATGTGGAGCAGGTTCATTAACCATAAAGGGGAAGATTGGCGCGCGTTCTTATGAGTTTCAGGGGGGCCCTGACCCAGCGTGACAGCCTGACGGTCCTGCCTAAAGATCCGCTGGCGCGGTTGTCGCCAGCATGGAAGGGCACCTTCTCTCGTACCGTACCTCCATGTCCTACCCCCCTCTTTCCCCGCTTCCCCTAATTTCGTCCATTTTCAGAAATATAAAAATTTGAGAAGGAGGGAGGATTTTGGAAAGTCTCTTTTTAAAAAGACGGAAAAATCAAAGCTATTCTCAAATCCCCAAACAAAACAAAATTCTGGATTCAAATATAACTGAAAATAGATTTTTCAACAAGGGGCCCTGCGCCAAAGTGAAAAAACACGTATCTAAAATGTGATTTTGGATTTTTTTAAAAATATTTTTGGGGACCTTTTCAAATTTACCTGTGGTGACTAAAAATTGCTGTTAATTAAAATGCAAAATGTCTATAACAAAGCTGTGGCCCAAGTAAAAAACACTATCTGTTTTTTTTGTATATAAAAGTATTTTTGGCACCTTTAAATTCCCCGTGGTGACTTTTAAAAAATTGTGGATTCAGTTTTTAAAGTGAAAAGCTGCCTCAATGAACAAGCTGTAGTGCGCAAAGTAAAAACACGTATTGTTTGTATTCGTATATAAAGTTTTTTTGGCACCTTTAATTACCTGTGGTGACTAAAAAATTGCTGGTTTAAAAATTTTAAAGTGCAAGCTCCCTAATGAACAAAGTGTAGTGCGAAAGTAAAAAAACACGTTCTTTTATGTTTGTAAAATTTCAAGATTTTTTTGGCACCTTTCATTCACCTATGGTGACTATAAAATTGTGGATTCAAATTTAAAGTGCAAGGGGGATATTAAACAAAGGTGGAATGGGAAAATTTAAAAATAAAACCCCTTCTAAAATGTTATGATGATAAAAGTGGAGTTTTGCATAACAAGAAAACTGCAGTTATAGAAAAAGATGTGTACCCTAAAAGTTCGGCTGCCAAACCCAGGAAATTTTCAATAGAAAAATTTTAAATAATAAAGCTTTGCGTGAAATTGTTACATAAGTTTGGTGAACTTTACCCGTATTTTTATAGACTTGTCTGTGTTCCCGCGGGCCCCCCCCCCCTTTCCCCTTTTCCCGTGACTTTACAGCGGTAGAGCCCCTTTAAAATTCTCTACTAACACATAAAATCTTCCCAATCTCTAATCTAACTAAATTGTAAGGATCACAGCTAATAGTAGAGGTTTTTGTGAAGAATAGAATAATTTCGCTGAGTTTTTTAGAACAAGCAGAGGCACGTCCTTCTGCTCGAGACGCTGAGAGACCTGAGGTGAAAGGGAAAAAGTGTTCTTGAAAAAGGGGGGTCATGTGATTTTCCCGCCCTCGCAAACCCTAACTCCCCCGTATGGTCGACACACATCTCACCCCCCTCTATTCTGTAAGCGATTTGCTGGCCGCCAAAATGACGGAAGCGCCGAAAAAAGGGGATCTTATAGTGATGACAGATTTTAACCCAAATTATCGGCTGATCTAAAATTTTTGAAAATAAAAACTGTTTCCCTTTCAATTTTTTCGATAATAATCGCTAAACACTATCTGAGACTATTTAACCTTTCTCTGCAGCCTCATACGCTCCTGTTAAGTATTGCTGTTTCAGTGCACTGGACTCTTACTTTTGGGAGCATGGTGATCGGAAATCATTTTAGTCAGTACTCGCAGAAGTGCTGTGCTGAGGTCAGTTTAAACCTGAAGTGTCCAGTCCTCCACTGTGGACTTTTTTGTTTTCCCTGCTGCGTTTAATCAAAAAGTTCACCATCTAGCCTGAGTTACTTGGCTTTTCGCACCCTCGATACACCCCCGATGTAAGCACTTTTTTCTTCGTGCACTGGCCCCTAAAACTCACTCGTGTCCTACACTCTCCTCTGGACTTTACCTGCTGTGAGACGTTTACAATCACTGCCCCAGAAGTTTTCTTTTTTTTGCTTTTTAGAAGCAGCTTCTACTATCCTCCTGATAAATTAAGGAGAAAGGAGGAAAAAGAAAACAAAAAAAAAACCCTCCTTTACATTACAGTTTTTCTTAATATCCCAATTTTCTTACGCCTGTCAAGTTTTCAAATCTCACTTTCCCGAATGGGAGCCTAAAAAGAAAAATCAAAGACAAACCCAAAACAAAAGTTGCCAAAATTTTTTTCTTCTCATCACAGCCCCCTTTCGTCCGAAGGGGGCCACATTTCCCCCCCTCCTTCCACTCCTTCTTCAAGAGAAAATCAGTGGCCTGATCGCAGGATCCTTTGGACTCCCCAAACCCCTCACCGTTACTTGCTTCATCAACTCTTCTCCATTTCCGCACTTCTATACCAATCTGCCCGAAGCAAATGAGGGGGAATTGGACAAATATTCAGTCTCTTGCATCACGAACTGAGCACGTTGAGACTAAGTGTCAGAGTTTCTGCCTTCTAATGCCTTAATCGAGCCAATGTGTATGGGAAAAAGAGGTGCAGCGTCTTTAGCCAAAGTCTCAGACCTAGAAGATAGGTCTCGCCCAACAAAGTCAGAGGTCGTGGCTTCCCAGAATCTGTTTCCCCTGACGCACTAAATACTTACCTAACAGACCTTTTGCTCAGTACTGCCGGGAGTAAAATCAACGGAGCTGACAAATTAGACCGGATACATACGGATCCAAAACCTCCGAAAAATCTTAACCACAGCAAGTCCCGAGGGACATATTGCTCGGATCCATTTTTACAACACAAAAGAAAACTTCTTGTAGAAGCTCTCCGCAAAGCTTGTAAATTATCCAGGAACGCTTACCAGAACAAATTTCCATTTCCCTGACCATTTCAGCAGTACATGCTCAAAGAGGGGAGTTCCTGCCTTACACCAAAGTTCCTAGGAAAGAGAATATTCACTACAGATGGGGTTTCCAGTCTCAAGCTTATCGTTGTTAGAGTTGGTACCAATTCATTTGTAGTTCCACAGATGAGGCCTGGCTCTATTTAAAAAGCTGGTAGTTTGATCTCTCTGAAGAATCCAGTCCTGTCCGTAAGAAGCAAGCACATCAGAGATGATTACCCCTTGTGGTCCGATACATAAACCTTCCACAGTAGACCAAGTCTTGGTCTGGATTGTCCTTCAGTATTCCTTTTGGTTGTGCTACCCATAGGAGATCCTGAATGGGAATCTCTTGCCTTCATCTCATTTATGAATTATTTTTTTTCTTTTTTTTCATGAATTGTTCCTTCCTTCTTTAGGTTTCAAGGCAGGACTTTGACCACGATATTTATCCTTTTTAGGATTAATTTTGTTTTTGCAATAACTTTTATTGCGATGTCTTGTTTTTGGTTCTTGTTCATAATGTGATAAATTCTACTTATTACTTAGTTGCTAACCTCTTTTTTGCAGGTGTTTATGTTACTAACAATGTCATTCGTAGCTCACTGCGTGCTTCCCTACTTCATCATGTCTCATTAAACTTCTTACATATTTGTTAAGGATTATATTCGCCCTCTCAAACGCTCTTTGCTTTGGAGAGTTGTACTTAATCAAAGCAGGATATTATTGCTTGCAGAAAACACATCTCATTCTATAAAGATCAATCCATATGCTTGAACATTAAATTTCCATACATTTTCCAAGCATCACTCTCTAAATTAAAGAGCTGGTGTAGCAATTCTAATAAAGCATTCTATTTCATTCTCTCTTTTACAATTCTATTACTGAACCAGAAGGTCGCTTTCTATTATTGTCTGCAATAATCAACTCAACCTATACACTCACATCAATTTATGCTCCATAATGAGAAAACAAATTACTTTCATTAGAAAGTTGTTACAAAAGGAAAGGAGCAATTAGAAGAAGGTGGATTGATCTCGGAGGAGGATTTTAATTTGTTGTTTGTGCTAAATTGGAGTAGGTCTGGTTTATGTAACTAACCTTGCATATGATCTTCAATCATATTTATTGAGGATAGGACCTTCATGACATTGGAGCTATTTAATAACGGTGAGAGATTATACTTCTTTTCTGCCCCTTTAAAAAATGTTACTCTCTGAATCAACTTATTTTTTACTTAGATAAAATAGTTCTTAATGGTCTTATCATCGATTTTGGATATATAACATGGTCGATACTTGCCCCTGTTGAAACGTGCCTAGAATCCAAAATTTCGATCCCCAAATACTCCACTTTGCACCTCAATAATTTTCTCTTAAAAAACAGGAGATCAGCTCATATTATTTGCATCTGAGATTAAAATTTTTTCAATTTACATCTCTTCTGTCTCCTCTAGTAGCTCCCTGTGGTGTGCCCATAATGACCTTTATTAGAGGTATATTCTATCCAAGTAGCAAGTTGAGAAAAATAGGAATCGCCAACAAGCCCTCTGTGATCGTATTGTCTGATATTGAGAAACAAGGACAAAGCATTTAATACTTGTCCATCCCCTCCCCAAAACAAAGGACTTCCCTAGTAGTTTTGAGGAATAAATTAAGAACATGTATATTCACCAAATATGAGTTCGACCTGGCCAAAATGAAATGGCAATTCTATCTATAAGGAGTGTATTGCCAAGCAAATGTTGGTGTAGCGAGTGAAACAGGTTCACGCACTAAACCAGAATCACTCACCTCTCTTCATTCCAATATGGTGGTTAATAATAAAATCCAATAAGACATTTTCAAATGTACTTTGCTGACTACTACTCCAATTACTCTATTAATCCTACAAGAGAGCGAACATTCCTCCCTACCCTTGAAGAGACTCATTAAATCATTTCTTAAATTCTGTTAATCTCCCAGTACTATTAGTTGCCCAGCTAGCCGAATTGTATAGTTCCCTTTTCTCTAGCCGAAGTCACAGAAAGCAATACGGTCATAGTAAACAAACAATGCCCTTGGTCCTGATTGGCGCCCCCCCCCCCCCCCCCCCCCCATTTCTAATGAGTACTACCAATCTTCTCAGACCTTCTTTCTCCATTTAACAAACACTTTGTATGGAGATAGTTTGGGAAAACAACACATTAAAGGAACTCCTTGCGGGCAATTATAAACTACAATCCCAAAAAACCTGGGAAAGCTCCAGATCTAACCATCTAACTATAGACCCATTTCCCTTTGAAATTCAGATATTAAAATATACCCATAGCTTATTTCACTCGCCTTAATTCATTAGTTCATCCTGATCCATTATGATCAAGTGGCTTCATTCCAGGGAGGACAGGCTAGAGACGCTACCTGGCGCCTAATTAGATCCTGTAAGATTGCTGGACTCTACCTTCTTCAGATGGGGCTTTGTGTCCTCGATGCAGAAAAAGCTTTGATATGGGTTAACTGGGTTTACATTGCTCTGTCTTGATAAAATTTTGTGCTTGTCAGGTTTATCTTGGATGTATAATGTCCCTCTTACTTCCTCGCCTTCAGCACAAGTCCTGCATTTCCGGATGTCTTCTTCCCCTTTCGATCATTTAAATGGCACGCGTCAGGGATGCCCTCTTTGCCCCCTGATTTTTTGGGTTATGCATGGAGCCCTAGTGAACATATTAAGACTACCCCCCTTCTATCAGCGCTACAAATTAATAATGTTCATCTTAAAATAAGCTTATATGGTGATGATGGTTGCATATACCACGATCCCTTTCCTCTTCCATTGAAGATATTCTTTAAACTTCTAAATCTTTTTCTACTCTCTCCTTTATAAATTAAATCGATCTAAATCTGTTCTGTTTCCAGTGAACAATGTGTCAGCTCAACAACTTAAACTAGGTTCTCTTGGTTGATTTAATATGGCAGAGCGACATGTTGACTATTTAGGCATTAATTTGTTTCTCTACCCCATTTATACTATTAATTGATAATTTCCAACCATTATACAGATTTATTAGACTCGGAAACAACCGTTTACTTCCTCTCAATTTGTTCATGGACATGCCAAGAATTAATGTTGTGAAGATGTCTTTGCTTCCATAAATTTTTTTATGTTTTGCTGGGCTATCCCGATTTACTCCTTCCCCTAGATACATAAATTTCATAACATTTACTTGCAAAGTTCATTTGGAATGGCCGCAGGCCATAGAATTAAGAATGACCGCTATACTTTATCATAAAAAAGGTGGCTAGCTGTTGCCTAATTTGGCTGCCTACATCAGCAATTATTTGGAGCAGGCCTTTCATCTGTGGCACCAATCTGATGATAATCTGTGGACACATATTGAAACCACCTCTTTCATTACCAATCCAGTAAATCTTGATTGATGTCTTTCAAAGTAGGTTGCCCCCTCCAACTGCTTTCATTATGATTCTCTAACTGATCTCTTTCAAAGCATGGTTTCATATGTAGTTCCGAGTATATTGGATTTATATACAAAAGGAAAATCTCTCTCCTATTTCCTTCTGTTGTTGGAACTCCAACTTGGCTTTCATGCTTTGAGCTGTATACAATATAATATCAATTGATGCTATTATATGATGACCCAAGGACTAAAAACCTTGGAAGGACCTGGCCAAAATTACACTCTCCCTACCTCAATGTCTTTCATAGCTCCAAATTAGGGCATGTGATTAGAGATGGGCGGAATTTCTCAATAAATTGATTTCCCGGTCAACTTCGCCGAATTTTCCGACAAAATTCGTTATGTCCGAATTACTTCGGCAAGAATCGCGTTAAAAAGAAGCTATATTTTCCAGGCTGCACAGGGCATGCAGGGTGCTGTAGAACGTTGTGCCATGCTTAAATATGCAGGGAGCTTGTTTGTGTCTTCATACAATGGTTGTGTTTTAGTATGACACGCAATGACTATCGGGCGCTCTTAGGAATCGCTTCACTATAAAATTTCATGGGCAAATTTAGAGGGCAAAACTGTCCAAAAAAACTCAATGCGAATGTAGCCTGATAAGTCATGCCAAGCAAAAGCTGTAAAAAAAAAAAACAAGCCTGAGAGCTCAGGTGGCAACATTAGTGACAGGATGTGGAGAGTACGGCGGCAGCCACAGCAGCATGATGTTCAGGCAGTAGGCACTTTGACATTCTGGAGGTGGCAAAACACGTGGGAAGCCACAGAGAGGCAAATGGACTGAGTGCGGAGGTCACGGCGCAGCAGTATGAGGTCAGGCAGTGGCACAATGACATTCTGGAGAAGAAAAAAGGGGGAAAAAAAAGAAAAAAAAAATAAGGAGTAAAAATAAGATAACCGGCACAAAACATGTATTAGGCCACAGGGTGGACACAATTATACAGTGTGGCAGGTCACGAAAGCAGCAGATGAGATCAGGCAGTGGCACAATGACTACTGGAGGCGGCAAAACAGTATTAGGCACAGAGTTGCAAAATGATACTGTGTGGGAGGTCACGAAAGCAGCATATGAGATCAGGCTGTGCACAATGACATTCTGGAGGCGGCAAAACAGTATTAGGCTACAGAGTGGCACAATCACACAGTGTGGAGGGTCATGGGCGGGCTGCAGTATGAGATCAGGGCAGTGGCACAATGACATTCTGGAGGCGGCTAAACAGTATTAGCCAAAGAGTTGCACAATCACACGGTGTGGAGGTCACGGCGGCAGCAGTATGAGATAGGACAGTGGCACAATGACATTCTGGAGGCAGCAAACAGTATTAGGCCACAGAGTGGCCACAATGTTACAGTGTGGACGTCAAGACAGCTGCAGCATGAGTTTCAGGCAGGGCACAATGACATTCTGGTAGGGCGGCTAAACATTATTAGGCCTCAGAGTGGGCACATTCACACAGTGTGGGAGGTCACGGCGGCAGCAGTATGGATCAGGCAAGTGGCACAATGACCATTCTGGAGGCGGCTAACTGTATTAGGCACAGAGTGCACAAATGTTACAGTGTGGGAGGGGGGAGATCACGACAGCAGCAGCATGGATTCAAGCAAGTGGCCAATGACATTCTGGAGGCGGCTAAAAACAGTATTAGCCGCAGAGTGGACAATCACACAGTGTGGGAGGCACGAACAGCAGCAGCTATGAGATCAGACAGTGGGTCACAATGGACATTCTGGAGGTGGCAAAACAGGGAGGAAGCCAAGAGTGGCACATTTGATGAGAGTGAGAGGTACTGCGGCAGCAGCTTGAGTCAGGCAGTGCACAATGACACAGTGTGGAGGACATGCTCGCAGCCACAGCAACAGCATGAGGTCAAGACAGTGGCACAATGACACAGTGTGGATGTCAACGACAACAGCAACAGCTGCTTAAGCAAGAGGTCATTGAGTGTGCACAATGACAGAGTGTGAGGTGGGTGGCAATACCAGTCCCTGGTAAAGATGGTGGTAGGCAAGATGGAGAAACTGTCAGCAGATGGTGCGGCATCAGTGTGGGTGGCGCATCAGAATAGTGGTGAGGCAGGTAGTTTGAACCCAGATGACGCCTAAGGCATTGGGTGTGTGGAAATCCTGGCCGATCCAAGCTCTGATTCATCTTGACAAAGGTCTGTCGTTCACAATTTCACGTGGACAATGCGGGTTTCTCCTTGGGTAACGATGGCCCCGCCGCATGAATCAACCGCGCTCTGATGACACTTCTAGCCAGGGCAGGACAGCTCTCCACTGCAAACTCGGATGTTGCGGGAACACATCCAGTTTGGCTGCCCAGTAAGTCAGCGGATCTTTAAACTGAGGTGGCTCTGAGTGCTGTCAAAGTAGGCCACAACCTGTTGGTTAGGGACTGATCCAGGATTCTGCTGCCTGCTGCTGCTGCTGGCGGAACTGCCTCCTCACTAGGCGGGTGTAAGGAAGCTGCTCATCTAGTGACTCCAGACTTAGGTTACTATGATGGAGCTGGTACTGGTCTACCCCCCCTCCTTCCCCCGGCAGCCGCCGGCGGTAGTATGTGAGCGCTGAGGAACACCCTGGTCAGACTGTCGTGGAAGGACGATTGCCGCACATAGGCAGCAGGCCAAACTGATTACGGAGGATTTCCTATAGTATTTGAGTTTGTCTTTCCTCTCAATAGCTGGGAAAAAGGTCTTCCCATTTTGGATGGTAGCGAGGGTCCAATAGGGTGAGGAGCCAGAAAAAAAAACAAAAAAAAGGGGGGTCATCCTCTGCAGGATGCTGACATATTTGGCTGTCACTAGCAGGCAAATACGCATGCTGGGGGCCATCTGCACAAGTGACTCCAGGGGCTCCCTGCCTCCATTTCACTGTATACTGCCACGGTGCTGCGGGTTCATCTGCCTCATCTTCCTCATCTCCATCTACTCCTCCAGCTGCTCCTGCTTCCTCCTTCTAGTCACCTGGGTAGAAAAAGCATTCATTTACCCAGACATTGCTTTGCTCTATGTCCTCTCCTCCTCTCCATTTCAGTACCCTCACCGGACTCATGTGGCCACCGAGATGTAGTCGCCACAGTACTCCAGTTTCCTGACCAGACAGATTTTTACATGCATCTGTTCCAGGACATGAAGCAGTGGAATGATGTTATTCATCGTGTCCCTGGCGACGACAAATAACGTCGCCTCCTCGAATGGCCCAACAAACGGGCAGGTGTTCACGCATGAGCTGCCACTGGCTGACTTTACACAGTTACACAGGGGAGTACTTCTGTTGCGCTGGATCATTCAAAAAATCGTTAATGGCCTTTCTTGTTCTACAGTCGGTCCAACATGTGCAGGATGGAATTCAGCGGGTGGGGAAAATCTTATCAGAGTGTGTTGGGGGAGGCCGTTCTGCGCTGCACTCGAGGGGTGTTCCTGGCTTTGTAAGAATGGATAAAGTGCTGCCAGTTTCCTGGCCATTTCAGAATCTTCTGAAGATCGGGTGGATGATTACAGGAACCTTTTCACAAACCAGATTGAAACACCGTGCGCCATGCAGGGCGCATGGTCCATCCTCCTCGGTGCAGGCACGGTCTCATGTTCCTCCATTGTCCGTCACCATGGTTCCGATTTGTCTCAGTTGGCGCGGGAGAAAGGCACCCACGAGTTCTTGACTTGCATGTGCGGAGCAGTTCCTCCATTGTGTGACTTCGTTCGAGAGGGCAAGCAGGTGTAGAACTGTGTGACACCGCTGTGCCCTACACATGTGGTATGATGAGCAGTACTGTGGAGGTGAGAGGTGGTTGGTGGTGAGGAGGAGGAGGCGGACATTGGCGCAGGTGCAGCAGTTTGACAACGTGGAGGGAGAAAGCGGCGTCTCCTGTCCCAGTTGTTGGTGTGCATGGTGGAACACATTCACCCAGATGGGCCGTAAAGGAATGTACTGGCCCTGACGTAGTTACATCTCCAGAGTCTGCGCTGCCGTGCACTTGAACAAACCGATAAGTCAAGGACTGACCCACCCTTCTGTTCTTACATTTTTATGAAGTTAGTACTGGTACTGCTTTTGGAAAAGTAATATTACGGCTTGGAACTCTCCATTCGGCTGGCACAAGCCATTAGTTCTCCTGAAACGGTGCAGAGTCCTCCATTTGGAAAGGGAGGGACTGCACAGTACAACAACTTGGACTAGGAAGCACGGTCAGCTGCTGCACCTGTAGGTTGGTTGGACGCATACTGTTGTCTCTTTGCAATCGCATCGAGAACGGACTGGCTGGCGCCATTGAAGTAGCGAGGAGCAGGAGCATCTGGACCGGGAGATGATTGTTACAAAGAGAAACAGTCCCTCTGCAGAGGTGGTTGGAGCATTGACTTGGAGCAATGGCTATGGTGCCACTGGGCGCTGCTGTGCTGCTGTTGCTGCGCGGCAGGATGGATACCATATCTGAGCCACGTTTCTTCCCAGAGCCACGGATGGTGACGCTGCATGTGTTTGACGCAGGGCCGTGGTGCAACGTAGCTCCCTGGCACACGCTTCACTGTCTATGCCCACAGATTCTACATATACACATATTCGGCTTCCTCGGTGTCTTAGCGCAAAGAACTGCCACACCGCTGAGTATCGGATTTTACCGCAACTCTCCGCACGAGTGACTACTGCCGCCGCTGCTCGCTGGCCTGTGCTGCTACTTTCTTGGACCTGCGAAGCGGGTTTTTTACCCGTGGCCGCTTGGCTCCCGACCTCACACTGCTGCTATCCTGCTGTCTCACGGCATCACGACGCTCTTGCTGGCTGTGCTGCTCTGCACTGAACGCACAAGCTGACGCCCTCTTCTCCTGTCGATGATGATGCAGCCTTTGCCTCACCCGGATTCCATGTGCAGTCGGCTACGATCATATCTATTTAGTGTTTCATCGTCACTGCTGTCCTCTTCACCGGTCTTGGTATGGAGGGCGACCTCTCACAACATAGACCTCCATGCACTCTCCACATCTATACTTGCCGCCTACTGCAAGAAGCAGGCGATATGGCACCCATTTCTTCGCTGCAAAGTGCTGCTGGGATGCCCTCTCAAATTGTTCATCCTCGCTATATAGTGGTGTGGCCATGTCAACATAGTAAATCTCCTGGTGAGGGAACCGATGGGACAGTGGCGGGCTGAGGTACAAGATGAGGGGGCGCTGACCGTTCCCGGGGGGGAGGGACCATGCCAACTATGGTTGTGGTCTGAAGGGTTCCCACCGACACTTGGCTGGGGTTGTCAGATGTATCTGGGAGGATAGAGACCTTGTCAACCAATCAAGAACCCTTGGGTTGCTGAACAAACACACGGCCGCTAGTAACAGCGGCAGTCTGTGGCTTAGAAGTGACCCCTGCTGCGACGTCAACTTGCTGTGCTGCGACCTGGGCCTGTCCAGGAATTGTTTGTGCCACTGACCACTAGCAGGTGCAGAGCCTGCCATCTCTCTGTCTGGACATACTGTGTGTACTAAAATGTACAGGACCACTGTTGATGATGATATCTGTATATTGATTAAATATATACACCCTGTTTTTGGACTCCAAATGAACCAGTAACAGCTTGGTAACCCTTGGATATTAATTGCGCTCCTCAAATGGCCAGGAAAAATTACTTGTATGTGTCGTTTAAAACCTCTGTGTGTTTTACTATATGTAAAAGCACAAACAGGCCTTATTAACCTTCGGAACTGAATTAGGCTACAGGAAAATATGTATTATATTTAGGGTGAAAAAGACGGATTATTTTTGTTCTGCACAAAGGGCAAAACATTGTCTTAATTAAACCCATGGGATGTAAAATTGCGCCAAAGTTTGAGCAGCACCAAACTGTAGCTTTCTAGGTGTTACAATTGCGTGTTTTCTCGCCACACAACAGGATACAGTTGTAATTAACTTTGCTTGTGAATTAGGCTACAGGAAAATTTATATATTTTGGCGTTGAAAAAGACGGTTTCTTGGGTCAGCACACAGCAAAACAACGCCTTAATTAACCTGGATGTAAATTGCGCCAAAGAATTGAGCCGCTGGAAACTAGTAGGCTTTGTAGCGTGTTACAATTGCGTGTTTTCTACGCCACACTAAACAAGTGATACAGTTGTAATTAACTCTTTGCTTGTGGAATTAGACTACGGAAAAATTTATATATTTTTGGGTTGAAAAAAGACGGTTTCTTGGGATCAGCACACCAGCAATAACAACGCTTAAATAACCCCTGATATAAAATTGCTTCCAAAGAATTGAGCCCCACAAAATAGTGTTTGTAGCATGTTACAATTGCGTGTTTTCTACGCAACACAACAAAGAGATACAGTTTTAATTAACCTTTGCTTGTGAATAGCTAAGGAAAAAATTAATATATTTTGGCGTTGAAAAGACGGTTTCTTGGGATCTAGCCACACAGCAAAAAATGCCTTAAATAACCCTGGATTTAAATTGCTCCAAAGAATTGAGGCCCCAACAAAATAGTAGCTTGTAGCGTGTCTACAATTGCGTGTTTCTACGCCACACAACATAGAGTTACAGTTATAATTAACCTTTGCTTGTGAATTAGGCTAACAGGAAAAAATTTATATATTTTGGAGTGAAAAAGTACGGTTTTTCTTGGGATCAGCCACCAGCACAACAACGCTTATTTAACCCCTGGATGTAAATTGCTCTAAAGAATTGAGCCCCACAAAAAAGTAGTTTGTTGCATGTTACAATTGCGTGTTTTCTACGCTCACACAAACAAGGAGATACAGTTTAATTACTTTGCTTGTGAATTAGGCTACAGGAAAAATTTATATATTTTGGCGTTGAAAAAGTACGGTTTTCTTTGGCGGTCCAGCACACTAGCAAAACTAAACGCATTAATTAACCCATGGATGTAATTGCGAACAAAGAATTGAGCCGCACAAAACTGAGTAGTTGTAGCGTGTTACAATTTGCGTGTTTTCTACTGCCACACACAAGAAATACAGTTGTAATTAACCTTTGCTTGTGAATTGGCATACAGGAAAAAATTTTATATTTTTTTGGGGATGTTGAAAAAAGACGGTTTATTGGGTCAGCACACCAGCAAAACAATGCTAATTACCCCTGGATGTAAATTTTCGCCAACGAATTGAGCCGCACAATCTAGTAGCTTTTTATTTTTATTTTTTTTTTTTTTCTTTTTTATTTCTTGAGGAGAGGGGGGTGAAGCTTTTTTTCTTTTTGTGATTTTTTTTTTTTATTTTTTATTTGTTTTTTGTTTTCTTTTTTTGTTTTTTCTTTTTTGTTTGTTTATTCTTTTTGTAGCGTGTTACAAGTGTGTGTTTTCTACGCCACACAATAGAGATACAGTTGTAATTTACTTTGTTGTGAATTAGGCTACCAGGAAAAATATATATATTTTTGGCGTTGAAAAAGACGGTTTCTTGGGTCAGCACACCAGCCAAAACAGCTTAATTAAAACCCTGGATGTAAATGCGCCAAAGAATTGAGCCGCACAAACTTAGTAGCTTTGTAGCGTGTTACACATTGCGTTTTTTCTACGCCACAACAACAAGAGATACAGTTGTAATTTACCTTTGCTTGTGAATTAGGCTACAGGAAAAAATTTATATTTTTGGCGTTGAAAAAGACGGTTTCTTGGGGTCAGCACACCAGCAAAAAAACGCTTAATTAACCCCTGGATGTAAATTGCGCAATAGAATTGAGCAGCCAAAAATGAAGTGGTATTTGTATTGTAAAAACGCTGTTTTTTAAATGAATACAACAGGAACTGGCTTAGATCCCACTTGGATATTGAATGTATATGCAGTTTGCAGTGGACTCACACTGTATTTAAGATACAATACCCAAAAAAATTAGAAATAGAAATTTAATAGAACAGTCTCTGAGACAAGCTGAGCCACCCCACTAAAATCGCTGTATAAAAATCATTTCCTCAGTAAGAGTTATCAGCCGCGGCAGCACCTTCCCTGATGAGCACAGGGAGAAGAGTGTGAGCTCCCGGCGCCCGCGCCTGGCCTTATATCGTGCTGTCACATCACACAACCCCGCCGGTCTCTGATTGGCTTTCCTCTGCACATGTCATGCAGGCTATGCCTTCTTCCTCCCAGGTGCTTTCCCCCAAATGTAGCGCCTTTGCTCGCAGCCATTTTATCAATCAAAAGCACACTTCATTCACCCGAAGTACCCCAAAGTTCGACTTCGTCCAAACCGAAGTTTTCCTGAAATTCTAAACGAAATTTCCCTTCGTTTGAATCGATTCGCCCTTTTCTACATGTGATACAATCTATTTGTTGGCCCCTCGATAAACTCTCTCTCAATTTCCACAACTTCATATTTAAAAAAAAAGGTTATGAGAAAGGGCTCTTCTTGCTTTATAACATGATTTTATGGGCAAGAATCAAGGTAATTCTCTACCATGACCAAATGGGAGGGAGAACTAAAACCAGACCATTTCCATAGGCAAAGGAACCAGGCCACTCTCACCCCCAAGGTTTTCCAAATGTGCCAATCATCAAGAAACCATGCACAAGATTCAACTTAGGTGGTACTTACCACCTACCAGATTAGCCCATATGTTCCCGGGCTCTTCCAATTTTTGTTGGAAAAGATGCGGGCAGCAAGGAACCATGCTTCATGTCTGGTGGGGTTGCCCAATAATTAAAAAGTTTTGGAAGCGCATTGGCCTCTTATTACAGGAAGTAATTGGGATCACTTTACAGCTTTCCCCAGAATTAGCACTCCTAGATATAAATTTTACTGAGATACCGCCTGTTCACAGAACAGTTTCTTTTCACATATTAATTGCCGCTAGAACAGCTATAGCATATAGGACCCTAAGGCCCCTTCTATTACGGAGGTTATCCGCCGTATAAATTTTAGCTGCGCCTGTGAACTAAGGTTGATTGATCCCCCTTTTTACTCTCACAAAAAACGCTCTCTATGGGATACTTGGATTTTCCACAGGTATTACTCACCTGAAGGTTTATAACACCTGTATTATTGATTTAATGTTTCTTCTACCAATATTTGCTCATAATATAACCTCGGTTAGTTGTTTACTGTTTTCTGTTTTACTGCTTCTCATGCTCATCTGAACATGTACTGATTTCTACCTGATGATATCGAATAGTTCTACCATCCTTTGTGTAACCGTTGTGCATCTACTCTTTTGATTATATTGATTTTCATTTCTGTACATGTCAATATCAATAAACATGTTTAAAAAAAAAGTGTTTTTATTGTGTAAGAGCAGTAAAACATAAAAAAATACAAATTGGGTATTGCTATAATCGTATCGACCTGCTGAGCATAGCTAGCTTGTCATTTATACCACATGGTGACCGCTGAAAAAAATTAAAACAAAAAACACTACTAGGATTGCTGTATTTTCTTCAAAACACCTCACAAGGACCTTAATAAAAAGTGATCAAAGCGTCCTATGCACCCCATAAAAATACCAATAAAAACATCAACTCATCTCGCAAGTATCAGGCCCATAATCAGCTCTGTATACAGAAAAATATAAAAGTTATGGCTATCAGAATAGGACAATATAAAAGTGTAATTTTTATAGACATATTTCTATAGCGTAAAAATACAAAAACAAAAAAAACTATATAAAATTTATATCATTGCAAAAGTACTGACGGCATAGTAAAGTTATCCTGTCATTTACACTACACAATGAAAACTGTAAAATTGAAACCCAAAAAACAATGAGAAAACTGCGTTTTTTCCCCCCATTTTCATTGCCTAATACTAAAAAAAAATATGGAACACCTGTGCACCCAAAATGCATAAGATCCCCTACTTGAGATCCATGAGGGGTGTTGAATCCAAAATGAGGTAATTTCTAGAAGGTTTCACCTGTTCTGCTACTTTATGGGCTTTGTAAATGCAACATGACACCCACCAAAATCTGCATTCCAAAAGCTAAATAAGGCTCCCTTCTTTAAATGCCCTGCCATGCGCCCAAACAGCAGTTTACACTAACATGTAGGGTATAGTCGAACTTGGAAGAAATTGCGCAACAAAATTTCAGGGGCCTTTTTTTCCATTATTCTTTGCAAAAAATCAGCATTTTCAGCTAAAATTCCAGATTGTTGGAAAGAAAAAAAATTCTTCATTTTCACAGCCTAATGCTAAGAAAGTTTGTAGAACACCTGTGGGGTCAATATACTCACTGAACCCCTGAATATATTACATAAGGTGTGTAGTTTCCAATATGGGGTCTTTTTAGTGGTGTTTATTAAGTTTTAGCACCTTAGGGTGTCCGCAAACCTGAAATGGTGCCTAAATAAAGTCGTAATGAAAATGAGAGCAGATTCCAGTAGGTGCTCCTCCTATTCTGAGGCTTGTGGTTTAGCCAAATAGTAAACTTAGGGCCACGTATGGGATATCAAAGAAAACGTTAGAATCTGGGGAATCAATATTAAATTGCATTTTCCTGCATTGAAAATAATGAATAATGGATAAAATTGAAAATCTGCAAAAAAAGTGACATTTTGAAATCTCACCTCCACTTTGCTTTAATTCACGTGAAACACCTAAAGAGTTAACAAACTTCCTAAATGCTGTTTTGAATACTTTAAGGGGTCTAGTTTCTTAGATGAAGTCATTTATGGGGGTATCTAACATATAGGCCAATCAAAGTCACGTCAGAACTGGACTGGTCTCTAAAAAAATGTATAAGTCCCCTAATGTCGTAAAAAAAAAAGACATTTAAAAATTGATGCCTACCTACAATAGACATATGTTAGAAATTTTTTAGT
>JAODAL010067185.1:0-17413 GCA_025379985.1 Phyllomedusa bahiana
GTATCCTAAATCTTAAGTGAAGGAACGAAACGAGAGCAGAAGCAAAACACAACGAAAAATTTTTTTTCCAAAGTGTCAAAAAGAAAACAGAATTTTTTAAAAAAAATTTTTTCTTTACATTTTTCTTTTCACAGTATAGATTTTTTTTTATAATATTTTAGATAAACACGGAAATTTTAAAGTCAGATCCCATTTTACATTACAGTTTAAAAGAGACCCAGGATAACTATAGAGAGCCCAGACTCTAAAAAAAAATCATTGCTCCATCACGAAAAAATCATTGGATTAAAAAGAAATATCAATAATGAAAGAAAGGAAAACGGGGGTTTTATGCATCAATTTTTCCCACATGTAAGACCTGTGGAAAATTTACAAGAAGGGGGGGGTTTTTAAATCTAATTCCACTAAAGAAAAATTTAAAAAATCAGATAAAAATTTTCATGCAACTCCCTCTGTCATATATCTTATACATGTAGTTGCGAAAAACATAGGGGGGAAACATCACAAACTCTCCGAACGCTGAATAACATAGGTTCAGCATTAAAAAAAACAATAAGAGTATAGCCCTTCCAACATTTGTCCGAAAAAATCCAAAAGGAAATTATACATTAAAAATACAACCTTTTGTTTTTACAAAAAGACCTTAGAAAGTTTTAAAAGCATTAATTAAAAAGAATCCTTTTGGATTTTAAGAAAAATATCTTAGCCCATAGGGACTAAATGAAGTACATGAGCTTTTTTAGTTAATATTGTAGAAAAGGGGAAATTGAAAAAAAAATACATCGGGGAGTTAAAAATCTTTGCTTCATAGGCTTTTAAAAAAACATTTTATTTTTTTTTTTAAAAAAATTTCCGAAAAGGTAAAGTATAAGTCCGATGCGCTGTAGGGGCAGAAAATGGCATTGAGCTTTTACGGCCTCACAGTAGGGCAGACGGACGTAGGAAAATGAAAACCCGGGTTTTTATTCGGATTGAATCTCCACGCCCAAACACATTCCTATGAAAAAAAGGTATATTTTTTTATTTTAATGTAAAAAATGATATTTGAAGGGTGGGCGGAAACATCTCCGTTTTTAAAGGGGATACATTTGTGATGAGAAAAATAAGAGATTTTTTAAATTTCCCCGTCAAAATATAGTAAAAGCCCCGGAGGGTTTTGGTACCCTATATAAAGAGCATTTACAAAGTATTTACTCCTGAAAAGCACAGAGGGTTTGTGTGAAAAAGCAAAAGAGATTTTAGACTTTTTAAAATTTGTTTTTTTTTAAAAGTATATTTATTTTTTAAATGCTTGACATTAAAATATCATAAGAGAAAAAAATTTCCTTTCAATTTATGGTGAAAAAATTCCTATAAAACGCTGGAAATACCCTTTAAAGGGATCAGAATTTTAATCTCCCCTTTTTCTTCTCAATTGATTTTTTTCTCACACCCAAAAAGTGCAAAAGGGGGAGTGTACAAAGGGGGACTAAAAAGCTGAAAGGGTCTGAATATGTTTTAAAGTGTGTTTTCCCATTTGAGCCCCGGGGAGCGGTAGATAAACCTATTCACAAATTTTTATTAAGACGAATCACTATTTTGCACCTTTTTGGCCCCTTTTTTTGTCTGTTTGTTTTTTTGGAGCACATCCTTTGGAATATAAGGGGTTTTATGATAGAGGAGAGAAGCTGAGCTCTGTATTATAGGGTTATATGATGAGGAGAGAACTGAGCTCTGTGATATAAGGGTTAATATAGAGGAGAGAACTGAGCTCGTGATATTAGGGTTATATGATAGAGGAGAGAACTGGGCTTGTATATAAGGTTTATATGTACGGGGGGAGAACTACTGTGTATATAACGTTATATGATAGAGGAAGGAGCTGAGCTCTGTGATATAAAGGGGTTTTATAAAAAATATATCCACAAGCAAAAGTTATAGACCTTACTCGCAACGCTTAGATCCAAACTCGTTCCTTTGATTTAGAACACTTAATACAAAAGCTTTAATTCCCAAAGCTAATTTATTTTTTAAAAAACTCAATATTAAAAATGCATTTTTAAATCCCTTTCTTCAACGCTTTTTGCAAAACCTACGCCATCAGGAAAAACCCACTCTATAACACCCTCTCATTAAAATAGACCCCCTTCCTTTACAACAACTTCCAAAACACATTACTATCAAATTTATCTTTTTAAAAATAGTATAAGAATAAAACATAAAAAAAGACATAATATAAATAAACCTACTTGCTATTAGGCGACATTACAACCCCCTTCTTTCGCGGGTTCCGTACCGGAAGTTTTCATAATTTTACATCACTTCCGCCCTTTCTCCTCCAACGGAAAACTAGGAGAGCAAAAGCGCATGCTCTATCCCCACAGTTTCCGTATTCTCAGAAAGACCACTGATCTATCCCCACAGAAATAATTTCATACACTACATATCATTAGATGCATAACTATCTCATCTCCAGATCAATTTATAATTTCCTGTACCTCATTTAGGCCAAACGGACTTAATGTATTTAGTTGAAAATCCAGAATGTTTCCTTATTAGTCAGTACTTGCAATCTATTTGGTACTTTTTCGTGGACAAAATCAATAGGCTGTACTTTAATTTGATATTTATCATCTTTATGAATCTCCTCAATATGCCTGGGGAGACGAATAACCTACTTTTTCTTTTAATGTTAAACCGTGATTATTCATTCTTTGTGAAAGTTTAGTAGTGGTTCTGCCCATATATTGCTTACCGCAATCACAGGTTATTAGGTAAATCACAAAGCACGAACTACACGATAATTTGTGTCTGATTTTAAAACTTTCATTATGGCTGTAGACCTAAATGTGTCACCTTCCTCTAGCATGCCACAACATTTACATAGGGGGAATTTACATGAAAACACCCCTTTTGTTTCAATCTCATTATCCTCCTGTTGTTTAAAATCCTCTGGTTGTTTCTGCCTTGATGGGGCCAAACTGTTTTTTAAGGTAGCTGCTCTACGATAAATAATTTTAGGACGTTCTGTTAGATCAGGTTTTAAAATGGGATCGGACATCAGGATATTCCAATGTTTTGATAAAAATTTTTGTATCTCTTAGAATTGTGAAGAGAAAGTAGTAATAAAATGAGTGCTGGTTTCATATGCCTGTACTGCATTTTTTTCTTTAGGGACAATACATTCCCCTTGTGTCATATTAAATTCTCTTTTGTTTGCATCCTGTACCAAGTTAGTTGGATATCCCTTTTGGGTATATCTATCCATCAAAATACTGGCTTGATCTTTATACACTGTATAAGATGTACAGTTCTTTCGCACTCTTCGGAACTGTCCGAATGGTACATATCGGAATCCACTTACCAAAATGGTTACTTTTAAAATGCACGTAATTGTTGGAATCAACTAGTTTAAAAAATGTCTTAGATGATATTTTTCCTTTCTCTATATACAGACTCAAATCTAGGAATTGTATCTCTTTATCATTAATATTCATACTAAAAAATACCCCATGAGTTAGAGTCTAAATAACTTAAAAATCCATTAGCATCCTTTACTGATCTCTGCCAAATAAAAATCAAATCATCAATAAATAGCTTAAAATACACGATCTTGGTTCTAAATTAGTTTGATACTGAATAAATGTATGTCTCCTCGAAAGACCCCATAAACAGGTTGGCCAGCGATGGGCAAATCTTGTCCCCATCGCTGTGCCAACCTGCTGATGGTAAATCCTCTGAGGAGATGCATAAAGATGATAAATATCAAATTAAAGTACAGCCTATTGATTTTGTCCACGAAAAAAGTACCAAATAGATTGCAAGTACTGACTAATAAGGAAACATTCTGGATTTTCAAGCTAAATACATTAAGTCCGTTTGGCCTACTTGAGGTACAGGAAATTATAAATTGATCTGGAGATGAGATAGTTATGCATCTAATGATATGTAGTGTATGAAATTATTTCTGTGGGGATAGATCAGTGGTCTTTCTGAGAATATGGAAACTGTGGGCATAGAGCATGCGCTGTGCTCTCCTAGTTCCGTTTGAGGAGTAAGGGCGGAAGTGATGTAAAAATATGACAACTTCCGGTACGGAACCCGCGAAAGAAGGAGGGTTGTAATGTCGCCTAATAGCAAGTAGTGTTTATTTATATTATGTCTTTTTTACTGTTTTATATACTATATACTATATTTTAAAGATAATTTGATATGTAATGTGTGTTGGAATGTTGATGTAAAGGAAGTGGTGTCTATATAATGAGAGGGTGTTATAGAGTGGGTTATTCCTGATGAAGCACGATAGAGTCGTGCGAAACGCGTTGAAGTAAGGGAGTTACATGCATTTTTAATACTTGAGATTTTTAAAATAAATATAGCTTTGGGAATTAAAGCATATTGTATTAAGTGTTCTAAATCGGTTTGGATCTAAGTTTGGATCTAAGCGCTGAGAGATCCTATGCAAGGTTTATAACTTTATAGCCTTGTGGATATATATTTTTATATTTTTCCTCATCATGCTATTGTGCGGAACATGAGCGCTCTTTTGGATTTAACAGCAGCTACCTAATGGATTCTGGCGTTCTAATGAGTTGTACCATATAGTACAACTTGCTCAGGTGAGCAAAATATTAATCTAATATAGAGTGCCAATTGAATTTAACGTACTACACGATGGGAGTGCGCCTTTTTGTCTTCCCCACCTTCTCTCTTTGTCTTCTTTGCGAGGTTAACAAGGAGTGCACAAACTTGCTGAATCTATATAGGGTTATATGATAGAGGGAGAGAGGCTGAGCTCTTTGATATATAGGGTTATATGATAAAGAAGTTGAGCTCTGTGATGTATAGGGTTATATGATAGAGGGAGAAAAGCTGAGCTCTGTGATATATAGGGTTATATGATAGAGGAGAAGCTGAGCTCTGTGATATATAGGGTTATATGATAGAGGGAGAGAAGCTGAGCTCTGTGAATTACTGTATCTCACAAAAGTGAGTACACCCCTCACATTTTTGTAAATTTTGTATATTGTATATCTTTTTATAGGACAACACTGAAGGTATGACACTTTGATACAAGGTAAAGTAGTCCGTGTACAGCTTGTATAATAGTGTAAATTGTTGATGAGACCAAAATAAACTTATTTGCTTCAGATAGTGTCAAGTTTGTGTGGCAGCAACCAGGTGAGGAGTACAAAGTGTATCTTGCCTACAGTCAATCATGGTGATGGGAGTGGGTAAGGGCTGAAGTAGTGGATCCTCTGGACCACTGTAAGCGGTGGTATAAGCCATGCCAGGAAGCGTAGTGTAAGTAGCTCCCGGTATTCACCACAGCCCGCCGCAAGGCAAGATGGGTTTGCTGCAGCATGAGACTACCAGGTCACTACCCCTAACACCACTTGCTTGTGGTGGCAGCTGAGGTGAAGAGTGGTACAAAATCAGCAGGCAGACTCAAAGTCAGGGCAGGCAGAAAGGTCAGGACAGGCGGAAAAGGTTTATGGCGAAGGATGGTGGCAACAGGTAGGGTACATGGAATAACTAGAAATGACTTAAGGAAACATTTTTCTTGCAAGGAAAAAGGCACTATTGAGCTGGAAGGGAGCTAAGAAAGGGCCAGGGTTAAATAGGGTCAGCTTCAGTTGTACCCAATCCCCCGGAGCGCTGGTCCTTTAAATTTTACAGAACCAGCGCGCACACACATTCAGAGAATGGTGAGATGTTTTTCTGAGAGAAACGATTCAGGAATCGGATAAGTGGTTTCAGCAGGAAGATATTGAAGGAGTTCGGGACATGCATCGTGGGAGGAAGCCGGAGTTTATAGGCAATTTGGGGTTTATCCTTCTCAGCACCTCAAATGAAAAAAAAATATCGACCCAGTTTATAACTGGGGATCTTCGGTGAATGTTTTTGGATGATAACCAAACTTGTCCAACTGGGGCAAAGTACATGGGAGGCTTCTTTTCTTGTCTGCTCAGGCTTTTTTGTAGGCAGATGACCATTGTAGAAAACTCATGAGTGTCATTTCAGATGACCTTAAAATCTCGAACCAGGTTATCCACCGGGGGGAGCAGAGTAAGTATCCAGCACGCAGATTGGGTTGGCCCTAAAACGATCAAAATTTATTAGAAGACATATTAAAAAGATTTTGTCAAAATCAAATCACCAATTAGACAGTACAGTGGTCAATCACCAACATGCATAGTGGAGCACATTATACGCTAACGCGTTTCAGGCTTAACACATGTGGGCCCTTACTCATAGCGAGGGAACATTGGAAGACGAAGGCAGAGGGAGTAGTGGGTAGGGATGTTTATTATACACTATGAGGAATGGAGAGGTGCAGTCGGAAGATGTGCTGGAAGATAAGGAAGGCGAGGCATGGAGCAGAAGGCAGACCAGACAACGGTATGAAATTCAACATTTTCAAGAAGCAATCAGTGACATCATAGAGAAGAATCTGCATTTGACGGTTTTGCCTTTAGAACTCTTTTCTGTGAGGACCATCCTAGCCCATGTCCAAAGGACATTACCAGGTCCTCAAAATGCCCATCTCGGGTGTTCAAAGCCATCTTCCACTCATCATCCTCATGGATCCGAACAAGATTATAAGCCCTCCGCAAGTCCATTTTAGAAAAAAATTCTGGCAACCTGGAGTTGGTTAAAGAGCTCGGTGATTAATAGTAATGCATACCGTTTTTTTACAGTTATTATTTTCAGACCACGATAGTCGATACAGGGGCGTAGTGAACCATATTTTTTCCCTACAAAGAAGAATCCGGCACCAACAGGAGTAGTAGGCTTACGGATTTACCCCTTCTGTAGGTTTTTTTTATATATAGACCAACATGGCCTGAGTCTCTGGTACAGACAGCAGGTAGACTGGTACTGGGCAATAGGTCTATAGTGCATTCATATGGACGATGAGGAGGAAGGGTCTCAGCCTGCTTCTCGGAGAAGACGTCAGCAAAGTCCTGATATGGAGCAGGCAGACTGAGCAGAGGTTTAGGGGACATCAGTGGAGAATTTGGGTGCACCAGGCGAGGTGCCACTAAGCATCGAGACTGACAGTCTTGTCCCCATGCGTGACTTTGCCTACCTTCCAGTTAAGCATAGGGACATGATGCTGTAACCATGGAAGACCCAGAAGAACTGAGGAACAATGGGGTAGAACGTAGAATGCGATTTTCTCCTTATGTAACGGCCCCACGTGAAGGGACAACAGCTCAGATGGAACTGTATAGAGTCACTGAGACGCTCCCCACTGACCGAAGATATTGCCAGAGGTTTATCTAGATGGACCACCGGGAGGCAATACTTAGTCACCAGGGAAGCGTCCATGAAAATCCCATCTGATCCCAAGTCCAGAAATGCGGCAACTTGGAACATGATTACAGATCCAGTCAAGATTTGTACCAACATGGCCAGATGTGGAGAAGAATTGCTCACGCTTAGGGACACCTCTCCCATGTAGCCTAGGTGTGTGCATTTCCCAGATGGTGCGGGCAAACCCTGTGGTAATATTCCAGGCTGGCACAGTATAGGCACAGATTCTCCTCACGTCGTCGGGTGGGTGGGCACTATCCACTTGCATGGCCTCTTCGACGGTTTGAAAATACTGCAGAATTCATTCAGGAATCTAGAGATGTTGGCTGTAACAGGATCATCTCTGTCCTAGAGTGGAGTAGCCCAGGCCAGGGCTTTCCCAGAGAGAGAAGCCACCTTGGACCTTTTGGTAGTTAACTAACTGGCCAAAAGTTCTACATGCAGGGAGGTCTGGGTGATAAAGCCCCTGCAGGTCTTAGGTTCCTATCAGACTTTGTCAGCATAGGTATTATAAGCCATGCCAGGGAGCATAGTCTAAGTAGCTCCAGGTATTCATCAGAGCCCGCTGCTAGCACGACAGAATTTGCTTGCAATGGCAGCTGAGGTTCAGCATGGTGCAAAATTGTCAGGCAGGCTTGTAGTCGGGGACAGGCAGAAAGGGCAGGACAATCACCGGTGTGCTAGCCCTCTAAATTTGAGAGAGCTGGCGGGCGTGCTCCCAGCGGAGTAGGGGCACACGTGCTGGGGCACCCATGACACTGTCATGGTTTGGGACTTCATGAATGCTGCCAGCTTTGGGGAGCTACAGTTCATAGAGGGAACCATGAATGCCAACTTGTTCTGTGATATGCTTAAGCAGAGCATGATCTCCTCCCTTTGGAAACTGGGCCACAGGACAGTATTCTAAAATGTGAAACTCTAGTGAACTCCATGCCATTATAACTTAGGGGTGTACTCACGTTTGTTGCCAGCAGTTTAGACATTGTTGGCTGTGTGTTGAGTTATTTTGAGGGCAAACTGAATTTACACTGTTAGGATGTGTTTATGTGTTTTTGGGGGGTGTGCTTCAGCACATAATTGCACTGCAATGCATCCAAAGTATGCCCTACAAATGTGGTAAAATATAATAACCTGCCATATTCCCCAATGCATACTCTGTGCCTGTAAAAAGAAGTGACATGTTACTTCCTTCGGTTGAGTACGCACCGTAAAAATGAAAGTGATAGGATGCCAGGCCATAGCACTGTTGAAAGTAGGCGCTGGCGAGCACATACTTTCAACAACCGGCGTATTGCAGCGTGCACAGGTACGCACTGCAATATACCATGTGAACATACCCTTATACAGGCTGTATTACATTATTATTATTATTATTATATTGTATCAAAGTGTCATATCTTCAGTTTTGTCCCAAGAAAAGATATAACACAATATTTACAACAATGTTAGGGGTGTACTCACTTTTGTGAGATACTGTATATCATTTCAGATGTTTTGATGCTTAATTTCGGAGTTAAAAGCACAGTAAATTTTAAATGTGAAACGGAAATTCCTGTTTATCCTGCCCACATGCAGTGATTGATTATTTGTTCTGTACAAAAACAAATATATGGAAAACTGTCATTCACTAACAGAGCGGGGTCAGTAGGACCAGCAGCATCTAGTCAGGAGTTAATAATACACAAACATAGGACCTGTAACATTTTCTTCAGAAAAGGACTTTAATTGGATAGAAATAAATAAATAAACAAAACACAAACAGTCCAAAAAGAAAACGTAAAAATAATGGGAATCCAAAGGGACGTGAGGGAACCTGAAAACGACAGAGGGCACCAGGAATGTGTGTCCAGCTAGCAGGATCTGAGGACAAATGTCCAGCAGAAAGATACAGAAATCCAGCAGGCAGGAAAACAACCAGGAGTCCAGAAGGCCAAGAACTTGTGGGAAAAAAACCAGCACATCAGAATCTCGGGGCCCGAGGGAAACATTAGCAAAGTAATAGTTTCCCCCGTCGGGGTGAAAAAGCAGCTGGCAGTTAAAAGCCAAGCGTTAACTTTTTACCCGTTTTTAAAACACAAAAGGCGCAAAACCAGAGGCGTAACTTCAAGCCTTGGGCCGGTAAAAAAGTGAAATGGGTCCCTCCAGTTACCAGCACCATTTACAATGTGTATCTTTTATGTACAGAGGCTTTTGGGCCCCCCAGCTGCAGGGCCCGGTAGCGCTCTCCCCGCGCACCCTTGTAGCTGCGCCCCTGCGCTTGACTATAAACAGCACAGCTGCTGACAGGGTCAAATGGCAAGTTGTAAGATCGTGACAGGACGCAAGTTAGTGGTAAGGTGTATACGGAATACCTGTTCTAAATTACATTATGGCAATCTTGAACCCTTCACCATTATTTAATTCCAAATTTATTTATAACCCCAGTACTCCTGATTTTGTGATGCATGTGGGGAAATATGTGGGAAAACATCCAGTGACTCACAAGAAATGTCTTCTTTGAGTCATTCACTTGTTGGTAATAAAGGCAGTATAATTGGAGCACAGTTAAAATGGCACCAACACTGCGCTGTGTGAAAGCACCCTTTCTCTTTTCCATCCGGCTCAAACCACCATGATGACTCCATGTAGCCACCATTCATCTCTGTAGAATTTATCACAGAAAAATTTTAGAATCCTCACTTTTTCAAAAAACCCAAAAATTTTTTTTACCCACTTTCCCACTGACAAGAAAGGGGGGGCCCTATTCAGGGAAAGGCCCTGGGGATGCCCCATTCCCCCCCCAGCAACCCCCCCCAAAGGGGGAAGCCCCCAGGTGCTTGCTTTTGGGGGTTGGGGGGGCCCCAATCCCCAAACCCCATTAAATTAGGTATATAGCCCACCAAGCTGGGATAGGCAAGGAGCCCCCCAAATAAAAAAATTTAAAAAAATTACCCTTTGGTAGGGAAAGCAAAATAAATAAGCCCCCCCCAAAAACCCCAAAAAGTTTATCCCCCCCTGTGGTTTGGTTTTTTAACCTTTTACAGTAGGAAGATAGGTAAAAATAGGTTCCCCCCTTTAAATAGGCATATATGGCCCCCTTTAAACCAAAAAATGGGGGCCCTATATAATTAGGCCTTCCCAGTAAGTAGGTAAAATAAAAAAAGGTCCCCCCGTAGATTTTGTAGGTTTTTAAGGTCCCTCTGTAAGCCGGGTTTAAAATTTTTGGGAAAAAAAATTTTAGGTAGCCCCAAAAGGATTTTTTGGAAAATTTTGGGCCTCCCCCCTTGGTAGGGAAATAAAAGGTTTTCCCCTTTGGGGAAAATAAATAATAAAGTAAGGGAAAGGGAATTTTCAGGGGTTTAAAATTTTGAATTAGATTAGGAAAAATAGGTTTTCCCCTTAGTAGGTTGGTAGGGGTTTTAAATAAAAATTTTTCCAATAAAAATAGGTTGGTTTGGGCTCTTTGGTCCCCCCCCGAAAGGGATTTTTTAGAGGGTATTCCCGCCACCCATTAAAATTTTGGTTTAAAAAATTTCATTTCCCAGTTTTGGGAAAGTTTAAATATATAAAAACCCCCCTCAGTAAGGGATTTTATTATTTTGGGGGTCTTTTTAGTAGCTAGGGGAAAATATTATAGGGAACCCCAAGGGTTAAGGGGAAGGAAAAAGGGCCCCTCTGGGGTTTTTTAATAAAAAATAGGCCCCCAAAAAAATAGGTAAATACAAAAAAGGTTCTCTTAGTAGTTAGATACTTATATAGATCTCCCTAGTAGGTTGGTAGGTATATAGATCTTCCTAGTAGGTTGATAGGTCTATAGGTCCCCCCCATAGGTTGGTAGATCTATATGTCCACCCAATAGATTGGTAAGTGTATATCCCCTCTAGTAGGTTAGTAGGTCTATAGGCAGGGCCATTCCTAGGCTAAATTGCACTCAGGGCGAGGGGAAGAAATGCCCCCCTGTAAAATAATGTGCCACAATGCAACACAGTGCTTTACCAGATAACTGTCCCCTGTAGCCATGTAATACCCACCTTAACCAGACAGTAGCCCCAGCAGCCATGAGAGTTGCCCCTGTAGTCAGTTGCCCCTGTAGCCATGATAGTTGCCCCTGTAGCCAGTGTCGCCCCTGTAGCCAGTGTCGCCCCTTGTAGCCAGTGTCTCCTTGTAGCCAGGTCGCCCTTGTAGCTATGCCCCCTTGTAGCCAGTGTCCCCTGTCCAGTGTCCCCCTAGTAGCCAGTTCCCCCCTTGTGCCAGTGTCCCCCTTTGTAGCCGTTCCCCCTGTATCCAGTGCTCCCTTGTAGCCAGTGTCCCCCACTTGTAGCCAGTGTCCCCTTGTCCATGCCCCCCTTTGTAGCCAGTTTCTTCTAGTAGCCAGTTGTCCCCTTTGTACCGTATCCCCATGTACCAGTGTCCCCCTTGTGCAGCTGCCCCTTAGCCCGTGTCCCCCCTTGCAGCCAGTGTCTCTCTAGTAGCCAGTTGCCCCCCCCTGTAGCCAGTGTCCCCCTTTGTAGCCAGTGTCTCTTTAGTAGCCAGTTGCCCCCCCTGTAGCCAGTGTCCCCCTTAGCCAGTTGCCCCCTGTATCCTGTGTCCCCCTTGTAGCCAGCTGCCCCCTGTAGCCAGTGTCCCCCTTGTAGCTAAGAATTTTTAAAATAATAAAAACGTACTTACCTTTCCAGGATCCCTGCAGCGTGTTCCAGGTCCTGGGAGCCGGGATTCAGTGTATGCGACGTGACGTCATCACGCTGCTTACACTCCCGGGGCCTCCTGGGACGGACGGGAGCCGAGAATCAGCGTCGCAGGGGGCGTGGTGAAAGCTGTGCGCCCCCTACGACGCTGCTGTATATGTATTGCCGCTCTGACTGAGCGCTGATACATACAGGGGAGGAGGCAGGAGGGGAGCGATCCGTCCTGCCTCCTCCCTGTACCGGCAGCTGCACCAAGTGTGTGCAGCTGCCGGCAGTCAGAGGCTATCCGCAGGGCGGCGAGGGTGAAGGGAGCCTCGGCGCCCCGGGCGGTCGCCCGCCTCGCCCACCCCTAGGAACGGCCCTATCTATAGGTCCCCATGCCAGTAGGTTGGTAGGTCTATACGTCCACCCAATAGGTTGGTAGGTATATAGGGCCCCTCAGTAGGTTATTAGGTGTACAGGTCCCCCAGTAAGTTGGTAGGTCTGTAGGCTTCCTCAGTAGGTCTATAGGGTCCCCAGTAGGTTGGAAGGTCTAAAGGTCTGCACCCCTGTTGGTAGGTCTATAGATCCTCAAGGTAGGTAGGCAGATATATAGGGCTCCCCAGAAGGTTCTTAGGTCTATAGGTCCCCCTGTAGGTAGGTAGATCAATAATGTCCCCCAGTAGGTTGGTACTTCTATAGGTCCCTTCAGTAGGTTAGTAGGTTGATAGAGCCCCCGGTAGGTTGGTAGGTCTATAGGTCCTCACCCCAGTAGGTTGGTAGGTCTATGGGTCCCACAGCAGATAAATAGGTCCCCCAGTAGGTAGGTAAGGAATATAGGTTCCTCTAGTCGGTAGGTGGGCATATAGGACCAGATTAATAATAAAATAAAAATACTACTCACCTCTCCCCATTCCCCTGACATCATCACACTGCCTGCATAGTTATGCTACTCCCAGTGCAGACAGCGGGATATCGTATCATCAGCCTGCAAGCAGAGCATCACTGTGTTTCATGTTACACACCAATTTGTAGCCTATACCACACAGACAAAAAATAGGCTTCTATACAAAGAATCAGGCAGCAAATGGATGGGTTCCAAAAAAAGTTAATTGCATCTGCCCTTTAGCAACTTTGGAATGTGTTAATGGAAATTTAATAGGAACCCATATAAAGGATTCCCCTTTAATGTAAATTCCAATTCTTAGTTTTTTGTCCAAAAAATATTATTCTTTTGCCCTGACAATAAAAACTTCCAAACTTATCCAAAAAAACCCCAAGATGACGAATGCTTAACCCTCTCCCAAATTTCCAAAAAATCTTACTTAGTATGAGATTCTCCGCAAATGAATTTTGGGTGTTTTTGGGGGAGGGTTTTTCAATGCCGGCACAACAGTGCAGCCACTAAACCCCAGTTGTTTTCATAAACATTCAATATTTTAATGGCTGCACGGGGATGCTGGGGCTGACCTTTAATCCCTGCGGTCTTGAACTAATCAAAAATACTGGGCTCTGGGGAAATTTGGGTTCTTTGCGGGCCCTTGGTTACTTTCCAGGCAAAAAGAACCCTTGTACTGTATTTTTCCACCCTTACTGGGAAAAAGAAAAATCTTTTTATGGATCCTTTTCTGGAAATTAAATAAATTAGGGATTTTTAGTTATTAAAAAAACCCAAAAGCCGGGCCAAGGGGGGGGTTTTTTTTGATAGTATTTTTCCCACAACAGCCTTATGATTCCCAATATTTAACCAAAAAAAAAAACACCAAATTTTTAAACTGTATTTTTTCACTTCCCTCAAAAAAAAAATCTGTAACCAAAAATTTGTTCTATAAAAAAAAATTTGAATTACTTGTAGAGGTTTGTTCCTTAAAAAGGGTGAGGGGTTGGGGGAAAAAGGCCCCAAGTTAATTCAAGAAAAACATTAATTTTTTCTCACTCAAAAGAGACTTTTTGTGGTTTTTAAAGTCACATGGTTTTAAAAAGATTGGTGGTTCTTCAAAAAGGTCCCCAAAATTTTTAAAATTTTTAAGATTTTCACCTGTATGAAAATTGGGGCTGGCAGGGCATTTTTACATTTCTTTTTTGTCAGTGTTTAAAAAATGCGCCAGAATTATGAAAAAGTTTTTTCTGCAGGTTTCAAAAAATCAGGGGAGGGAGAGCCCAAAACCCCAAGTTGGTAGGACCACCTTTACCCCCGGTTTTGGGTGTTCTTTGGGGAGGTATACATACAGGGCATTGAGAGCAATACCACCCAAGTCTGGCTCAGGCACCAAACCTTTTAAACCCTGGTCGTTTTTCTGCAGCTCATACATACAAACACAGTTTAGTGCCAATACCCAAAATCGGTCGCAACCCCTTTACCCGGGGGTGGGCTGTTCTTCTGCAGGTTCCCCTACAGGTGCAGTGTGTGCCCAATACCCAAGTTGGGTCAGGCCCAAAACCTTTTTCCCGGTCTGGTGTTCTTCGCGGTCTTTAAACAGGCGTGTAAGCCAATACCACAAGTCTGGCTCAGGAACCACCTTTCCCCGGTCGGCTTTTTTCGCAGGGTATTTACAACGGAAAAATGTAAGAAAATACCCCAATTTCCAAAACACCCTTTCCCTGGCTGGGTTTTTCTTAGGCCCCTTTTAAAAACTGGGCGTGTTTGGGCCAAAAACAAAGGGGGCTCAGGCAACCTTACCCCGGTTCGGCTGGGTTCTTCTCGGTGATCTACCCAAAATTTTGGCCAAAAACAAAGGGTCAGCCCAACCTTTACCCTGGTCTGGCTGTTCTTTTTTCAGGTATAATACAGGGGTTTCCACAAAGGGGTTAAGGAAAATTTACCTGGTCGGTGTTCTTCTGCAGGGCATACATACAGGGCAGGAAGAGAATACCACAAAGTCTGGCTCGCACCACCTTTTCCCTGGTTTGGCCCGTTTTTTCTTTCGGGGCATACAAGGGGGTTTTAGAGCTACCCAAAATTTGGTAGCCAAAAAATGGTTTGGCCAGGGAACCCAAAAGGCACGTTGTTTCCTTGTCGGTCGGCCAAACCCCTTTCCCTTTCTGGAGTTGTCAGCAGGTCATTAAAACGACGCCCTGTAGAGCCAAAACCAAAGTCTGGTCGGCACCCCTTTACCCTGTCTGGCTTTCTTTTGCGGTGATACATCAGGGCAGTGTAGAGCCAATACAAAAGTTGGGTCGCACCACCTTTTTCCTGGTCGGGTGTTTTTTTGCAGGTCATACATCTGGGGAGTGTAGAGCCAATACCCCAAAATCGGCTCAGGCACCACCTTTACCCCGGCTGGTGTTTTTTTGCGGGTCATAAGGGCAGTGTAACCAAAAACCCCAGTCTGGCCGCACCCCATTTACCCTGGGTTTGGGGTTCTTTGAGGTCATACATAAGGGCATGTAGAGCCAATACCCAAAGTAGGGTCAGCCCACCTTTACCTGGTCTGGTTTTTTTCTGCAGGGTCATACATACAGGTGCGGTAGAGCCAATACCACAAGTCTGGGTCGCACCACCTTTACCCCGGTCTGGCTGTTTTTCTGCAGGTCATACATACAGGCCGGGTTTTGAAGCCCAAAACCAAAGTTTGGCTCGACCCCTTTTCCCGGTCTGGCTTTCTTCTGCGGCTTACATACAGGCACAGGTAGAGCCCAATACCAAAGTCTGGCTCAGGGACAACCCTTACCCTTATTGGCATTGTCATGCAGGTCATACATACAGGCGCGGAAGCCAAAAACACAATCTGGCCCCGGGACCCCCTTTCCCCGGTCTGGCTGTTCTTTTGCAGGTGATAATCAGGGCAGTGTAAGCAATCCCCCCAAGTTTTTTTTGGCCCCACCCAAAACCCCCTTTTCCCCGGTCTGGTGTTCTTTGCAGGTATACATACAGGGGAGTGCAGAGCCAATAAGACAAATCTGGCTTTAGGCCCACCTTTTTCCCTGGGGGTGGTGTTTTCTGCAGGTTTTCATCAGGCGTGTAGGCCAATAACCCCAAGTCTGGGCCGGCCCACCCTTTCCCCGCTCTGGCTGTTCTTTGAGGTCATACATACAGGGGGGGTAGAGCAATACCAAAATTTCTCAGGATTTCCTTTACCCTGGTCTGTTGTTTTTTGCGGTCATCTACAGGGGGGTGTAAACCAAAACCCAAGTCGGTCGGCACCATCTTTTACCCCCGGTTGGCGTTTTTCTGCAGGTAACTACAGGTCAGTGTAGAGCCAAAACCCAAGTTTGGCTCAGGCCCATTTAACCCTGGTTTTGGCTGTTTTTCTGCAGGTCATAACTACAGGGCGGTAGAGCCATACCCAAATCGGCTCGGTACCACCTTTACCCTGGTTCCGGGCCGTCTTAAAACTCATGGGCCCCCGGGGGAGAGCGGGCCCCTGGGCCCCCCAAAACACAAGCCTTTGGGGGGGTTTTTCACAGTAAATATTACATTGGTTCAAGGATCCTTTGGGGTCCCAGAAAAAAAGGTTTTCTGGGCAATCCCAACAAACCCTTTGGGAAAAAAACTATTTTTTTAATCCCGTAAAATAAGTATATGCCACTGAAAAATAGGCGAATGTATCCACAGGGCTCTTTTGTTTTATCCCCATTTTTCGTGCAGTTCTGCCGGGAAATTCTTTCACAACCCTACGAACCTGGGCTTCAATTGTATTTTGAACCACCTTTTCGGAACAATTTGGGGAAACAAATTATAACTTTCCAGGGGGAAGCTATCAAAAGGGGGTCGTCTCACAAACAAGGATTGCTTTTATGTTGAAGATCTTGCAAAAACAAGTCATTTGCAAATTGTCCAAAAACGTGTCCAAACCTTTCCTATTTCCCCTTTGTATGGGTTGTATCAGCTCCTCAGGTCCCATAGCAAGCCTGTGTGATCCTCTGTTGGGCTCCCGACTGTTCGCTATGCTCAGCCTGTGTGATCTCTCCTTTAAAGGCTGCACACGGGCATATAGCTACAGACCTGTGTGATCTTCCTATAGGCTGCCAGCATGGTCCTATCTAAAAGAAAACCGTTTTATCTACTTATAGGCTGCCGTCTGGTGCTTGCTACAGACCTGTTGATATTTCCCTGATCTTTCTGATGGGTGAAGAATGGTCACTATGCTGCAGACCCGTTTTTCTTCCCCCGAAAGGTACCCGCGTGGGTTTCTATAGCTACAGCCCGGCTTCTAGCAGCCTAGTGGAAGCCAGTAAAAATCCCTGAAATTTAAAGGAAAACCCAAGAAAACAGGACTGAGGGGGAGATGAATCAATGTAGTGAGACAATCCCCTTTTTTGCCCCAGGGAAAAAGGCCGCTCAAAAAAAATGTTTTTCGGATTTTATTTGTCTTTTTTTAATCTAGATTTGAAACTCTCTCTTTTTGAAATTGTTGTTTTGTATGTAAAACGGGCTTCCTTCTTTCTTTACCTCCTTGTTTTGGTGGTCGTCATTTCTGAAGTCCTATTGGGTTCAGCAGTCAGGGGCCCTTGTCTGACTTTACCACTTT
>JAODAL010067186.1:0-17411 GCA_025379985.1 Phyllomedusa bahiana
ACCACCACTTCCTCTGCGTCACCATTTCCATCATCTGATGGGTAAAAACTTTTTCTATCACTACTAGTCATTCTTCTGCCCTGAGTGTATAGGTCACTGCCCCCACAAAAGCAATACTTTCATTTCCTGCTGCTTCATTGGTCTTTTTGGTAACATAATGTCATATACCCACTCACTTTATACCATTATTGGTCACATAAAGCCTTGTCTTTATCTACATAATCATATGACTAGACAGGTTATTTCTTTCTACAAAATCAGCTCACCCCTCTCCTGCTGCTGTCACCATTTCCATCATCTGATTGGATACATAACATTCTATCACTAACTATGTCATTCTTCTGCCCTGAGTGGATAGGTCACTGCCCCCACAAAAGCGACACTTTCATTTCCTGCTGCTTCATTGGTCTCATTGGAAACATAATGTCATATCCCCACTCACTTTATACCATTTTCTGGTCACATACAGCCTTGTCTTTATCTACATCATCATATGACTAGACAGGTCATTTCTTTCTACAAAATCAGCACACCCCTCTCCTGCTGCTGTCACCATCTCCATCATCTCATTGGTTACATAATATTCTATCACTGGTCACGACATCCTTCTGCCCTGAGAGAATAGGTCACTGCTTTCTACAAAATCAACACACCCCTTCTGCCGTCACCTCTCCATCTTCATTGGTTACACAATTCTACATTGTCTGCTTCCTGTTCTGTCCCATCTCCATCATCTCATTGGTTACATAATATTCTATCACTGGTCACGACATCCTTCTGCCCTGAGAGAATAGGTCACTGCTTTCTACAAAATCAACACACCCCTCTTCTGCTGCTGTCACCATCTCCATCATCTCATTGGTTACACAATATTCTATCATTGGTCATGCCATCCTTCTGCCCTGAGGGAATAGGTCACTGCTTCCTACAAAATCAGCACACCACTCTCCTCCTGCTGTCGCCATTTCTATCATCTGATTGGGTACATAACATTCTATTACTGACTAGCCCATTCCTCTGCCCTGAGTGGATAGGTCACTGCTTCCCACAAAAGTAATACTTTCATTTCCTGCTGCTTCATTTATTCTAGTGGTCTTTTTGGAAACAGAATGTCCTATCCCCACCTACTGTATACCATTTCCCTATCAGCCTTGGCTTCACCTACATCATCATATGACTGGACAGGTCAGTGCTTCCTACAAAATCAGCACACCCCTCTCCTGCTGCAGTTACTCTCATTATACTATACACAGAGTGTCCATTTTGGAATATCCTGTGTAGACAGATTATCAAGGGGTGTTCAGAATATCTTAGCTCTCTCTAAATTAGTAAGGTCATTTTCTTTTTGCATCTTGTTCTCAGTTTATGTCACTGCTGTAATTACTCTGATTGGGGCCGTGTGTAATTTAACATTATAAAGTTAATTAAATGACATAATGTGATTGCTTGTTTGCTAGCTGTGAGCAACACAACTGTTCCCCTAGTAATAATTCCTATGAATGACTCCCCAGACACATAGCAAAATGCATCTCAAAAATGGGTATAGGTTCTACATGAGACAGTATGAACATAAGGGTTTTAATCCAGGTGCCTCAGCCAAGGTAAGCAGTGCCAGCAATGACTATACATTAACTACATTCCAATAGGGTGTATATGCAAGTGGGGCCCTGAGGGTTTTAAGCAGCCATTGAGGAGGGGGATCTCTGCTCAAGTTGACTAATTGTGGGTCATTACATCATATCCAGGATTCCCCATTAAAAAGTCAATAACTGTACATAAACTATCCTTCTATAAAGAGTTCATGTAATGGTATAGAGGGTTCTATATGGTCCACGGAAAGAGGAACCACGGCTCAGGTTAACTAATTTTGGGTTACATCATCATAACAGGACTCCACATTAAAAAGTGTTCTCACCACATTTATTAGGTCTAAACATGAGGGCAAAATTAAATAAAGACTGTAACTAAGTACATTGCTGTTCTGATTTTGCTTCTTTTCAGTGCTAGAGCAGTTACTTTCTCTTGCTTGTACACACAAGCTTCCCTAGGTTTCTGATCACCTCTCCCTGCCGGGACGGTGGCACCATTTCCTGCTGTATCTTATCAACAGAACAGGACCCTTTCTATGCTTCTTAGGGTATGTTCACACAATGTTTTTCAGATTTGTTTTTTTGTCCGTTTTTCGGACCCAAAATGGATCCAAAAAAATTATCTAACAATGTGCAGTGTGATTTACATTGGTTTCAATGTAAAACACGCATCTCCGTTCAGACGAGTGATCACCGGTGCGTGTTTACTTGCGTCTTTTCAATGCGTTTTTCGGATCCCTTTTAAGAATTGACATATCAATTCTACTTGTGTTTTACGCAAGTGAAATCCCAATAGGAAACAATGGAGTGCGCTTTTGAACCCCAGAAAACGGATCCAACAGCGCAATATGCTTTTGGGTACGTTTTGGATGCGCTTTTGATATGGAAAGCGCATCCAAAAAATGCATTAGATTAAAATTTGAGGTGTAATGCACTAAATTAGCCCCTAGAGGTCTTATTTGATCTAGAAGAACTGTTTGAACTTTAGTAGCCTTATGACCCAATAGAGGGAGCTAACATCATTTTTTTTTTTACATGTGTTTTAGATGAAGCCCAATAGAGGGCACTTCCAGCATTTTCCACGTGTTTAATCTTATAAATCACGTTTTATATGTATTGAATGATATAAAAGCAGTTTTTTAGTATAGAATGGGTGTTTATAGAAATTATAGAAGTTTTTACTAATACATTTATTCATGTTTTAGATAAATAGTTTATTATATAATGTTGAGTGGTTTAAGTATTATACTGATACCACTCAACATTCTATAATAAATATTTATCTAAAACATTAATAAATACTAAAATAATAAATATACTAAAAAAACTGCTTTTATATCATTCAATACATATAAAAAGTGATTTATAAGATTAAACACATGTAAAATGCTGGAAGCGCCCTCTATTGGGCTTCATCTGAAACACATGTAAAATGTTGGAATCACCCTCTATTGGGCTTCATCTGAAACACATGTAAAATGCTGGAAGCGTCCTCTATTGGGCTTAATCTGAAACACATGTAAAATGCTGGAAGCACTCTCTATTGGGCTTCATCTGAAACACATGTAAAATGCTGGAAGCGCCCTCTATTGGGCTTCATCTGAAACACATGTAAAATTCTGGAAGCGCCCTCTATTGGGCTTCATCTGAAACACATGTAAAATGCTGGAAGCATCTATGTAAAATGCGTGCAAAACACATCCAAAAAAGCATCTGCAGCTGCGTTTTTGGATACGTTTTTGGGATGCAGTTTGGATGCAGTTTTTCTTCTGGTAAAAAATGGATCAACAAATGGTTAACAAATTTTAACTCTTTAGAGCTCTGTAGACTTCTGCTCTGCTGTTTAGACCCCTCCATCACATCACTTCTAACAGGAATAGCTAGGAACAGAATAGCTGAAATGTCAGTCACTACTGTAGAACCAGACACAGCCTAAAGGAAGTGGAAGCCTTAAACTGGCTGTGAAGAGCAGAATCAGCGTGGTGAGAGCACCTCTTTAAAACCCTAGCTCAGAGTTAGGGTTATGGTTACAGCTTGAGATGAATTTTTGACAATTAGTGCCAAAATTGGAGTTGGGCACCTAGAACTGAAATGTTCAAATTGGGGATGAAATTGATTTTGACCCTATAAGGGTATGTTCACACGATGTATTGCGGCGCGTACAGTACGCGCCACAATACATCGTTTGTTTTGGGAGTATGCGCTGATCAGCGCATACTCCCGCGGCCTGGAGGTAGGGGGGGCGGCAGCCCTCCGGCCCCATAGATATGCATTGTCTTGCTTACGCGCCGCGAATAACTGACATGTCATTTATCACCCCGCGCGTACAATACGATCGTATTGTACTTGTGGGGGGGCGAGGCGTAATACATAGTTCTCTATGAGAGCTATGGATTATCGTAATTATGGGGCGCATTTACCCGCGTATTAAGCGCAGTACGGTGCAAAATAAGCTGTGTGAACATACCCTAAGAAGCATAACACTACCTTAAAAGGAACCTAATAATTAGTTATCAGCCTCAAGGTCTGCTCCGAATAGAGGTTTCTTCTGCTGGATTAATGGGCCCACCAAAGAGTTAGATGGTGTGGCCACCAGAGGATCCTCTGATACAACAATAAGTCAATTTGTATGTATGAAAGTGTCTCACAACATGTGTCCCATTCTATAGCAAAATTCGTTTTAGCCATATCAATTTGAAACTGGTATAGATTTGTGTGACAGTTATACGCCAAAATTTGGCGCATTTGTATATTTTGGGCCTAACTTTGGTTCAATCTAACTATTCTAGCACAAACTGCCCCCCCCCCCCTTTCCCACACACACATACAAACTTGTTGCATTCAAAAGTGTTGTATCTGATGCAGAATGCACCATGTTTGGGCGCCCGACAGTTTATACAGCTACAGAATAGGGCTACCGCAGGTTTTTGGTCGCAAAACACACCAGAAAACTGGCGCAGCCCCGTTCATTCATGTTGCCATTAGTTTTTTCAGCAGTGCACATACTTTTCCTCTGTTTATGTAATTCTGGTGATACACTCGTAATATATTGATATTCGCATTGAATCCCATTCAAACTATTTTCCTACCATCTCTCTGCCATGCAACATTTCCGTTCTTCCAAGACTTAACAACGGATAGAAATAAATATGTGAGGAAAAAAAAGAATATACGCCAATAACATAGCCTACTGTACAAAAGCAATTATGTTTATATATCAGATTCGGAATATATAAGTAGTGATAGAACAAATACCATTTTCAGGTCGGAAAAAAAAGAAGTTGTACTGTTAAACTTACCAGGGAAATATACATTTTAATTTTCTTCAAAATTCAGCTGAAATTGAAAAATTTGCATATATATAACATGATGTTAACAGCACAATAAAAATCACTTTATGAAGGATAGTTTGGGGTAGCACTATGTGGGTCCTGGCCCCTTGGGGACTGCAAGGGTTAATGAAGTGGTCCAACTAGTTTGCCATCCATTTATCATGTATGAAGTAGTATGGCGACCAAATCAGCTAAATTATGCCAAATATAATGATTCTGTTTAACCTATAAAGATATACGAAGATTAATATATATATATTGGACAGTGTTATATTAGATTTGTGAGAAATTATTAATATGTAGGTATAATTGGTAAGAATTAATTAAAATATATTGATTTGTGCACTTAACCTATGAAAGTCTTGGTAGAACACATTGATTATCTTGATGATTTTGCTGTCATTTAATTTCGTTATTCATTGATTCACTTTTGCTAATTTTAACCATATTTATAGAGTAAACTACCGTATGAATTTTATAAACCCAACATCACTTAGTAATTATATTCTGCTCTTTTTACATATTTTTTTTTGCTTGATGGCCACCCCATACATTCATCCACTCCCCTCCAATGCTCTGGATGCAAGCAGCCCTGCCCTCACTATCCTATCTCATATGTAGATTGGACACCACCTCTCACAAGCTCACGAGAGCTTTCGACTGATAAAATATTTTGTATTGTTAGGTGACTTTTCTCCTTCCAGTTCCTAGTTCGTCTCCATTGTTTTCTGCCTTTGTTCCATGCAGTCCATACTATGGAACAAGTCACTTTCCGCTGCAAAATCAACATACCCCACTGCTGATGCAGTCATCGATCCCTTAAAGGGGTTGTCTCACTATAAGGATTGCTTTTTATTTTAAATATCTTACAAAAACAAGTCACTTTGCAATATATGTCCATTAGCAGAGTCCTATCTATTCCTAGATAGGACTCTGTCCGCAACTGTAAGAGAGCAGAGTAGAAACAAAACAAGTTAAAATTAAGCCGAATGTGTTTAGCCTTTAATAGACACCCTAAGATATATAACAGAATGGAGAACCCGCCCCGAAAAGGGCGACCCCGAAAAACTCCTCACCTATATCCTATAGGTTATTCTAGCGCAGCTTCTCTTGTCGCCCTATTGATCGAACATACCATTTGGGGTCAATTGGTGCAGATAAGTATTGGCACTTTTAAGATACCCTTGGTCTATGACTGTGTAATTGGTCTGCTGTGGGTGTTTTTGTGGTATTTGGGATGGGATTAGTCCCGCCTTCCACTATAGTGCTATAAGTATTTTTTCTTGCGCTCTTTATATATCTGTTATTTGCCTCCCCTATCTGTGATCTATTCTTTTCGCCGCTAGTAAATTGTTATTATAAGCGGCGCCTTATATAGGATATAGGTGAGGAGTTTTTCGGGGTCGCCCTTTTCGGGGCGGGTTCTCCGTTCTGTTATATATCTTAGGGTGTCTAATATAGGAGACAGTTTAGGTTTGCTGTTCTTCCATTTTCTTTGTCCTGGCATTTTCTTTGTCCGGGCATGTATAATTAGCGTTTTAGATTATATAGTATTAAAAGGTATGTTTTAAAGGAGTAGTTATTTTTTGTTTGTATCTTATCTCTATTCCTATAGTCCATGCATGTGGGAAGTTTTTGCTATTTAGCCTTTAATAGCCAATAATCATTAAAAAAAATCATAATAAAGAACGTTATCTATATTCTGAGCATCGGTACAATTCCAATTTTTTTTTTCAATTTGCTTTGCAGCGCAATTTTGTGAGACCAGTAACTTTTTTTAATTTTTCCACCTACAGACCCACGTGGGGAAAATTTTTTTGTGACGAAGTGCATTTTTGGATATTTTTTTTTGAAAATTTTTTCTACCCAAATTGTTGGGGAAAGAAAAAAAAAAAAAAGCAAGACAAAACCACTTTTTGGTCCTGCTTTTTTATTTTATATGTTCATTATGGGGGTTTTAATTTAAAAGGGTTATATATACTAGTTTGGGATTTTACAGATGTTGATCCCAATTTTTCGGGTATTTTTCATTTTCTTTTATTTGTAAAGTGGGGTTTAATATATACGTATATATTTTAAAGGATGTTTAAAATGCTTAGAATATTTCTTATAAGTATATATAATTTTTTATATGTTATATAATAAATATATATTAGACTTTTACATTTCTTTTTACTTGTAATTTTATTCTCCCTAGGGTACTTGACCACTTTGGGGCACAAACACCTGTACACTATTCTTCAACACTAATGTACAGCAGAACAGTGTGCAGCTGCAGCCTCTAGCCTCTGGCAAGCTGTAATAAACGCAGTACTGTACATTATTCTGCAATACTAATGTATAACAGAATACTGTAGTGTGAAGTTACAGCCTCTGGCAGGGTGTAATAGGGGCAATATTGTACACTATTCGCATCAAGTACAAAAAAAATGGAATTACAGCCTCGGCAGGGGGAAAGGGGCACTGTTGACACTATTTGCAAAACTAATTATGCAAATAGTTGCAGTACGCCTCTGGCAGGGGTAAAAGGGGCAAAAAGACACTATTCGCGAACAATGTACAGCAAAATAGTATGAAGTTACAGCCTCTGGCAGGGTGTAATAGGGGCATATTGTAACATTCTGCATACTAATTCAGCAAAATTTGAATTACAACCTCTTCAGGGGTAATAGGGCAATTTGTAACTATTCTGAATACAAAAAGAAATATTTAGTTTAAGTTGAGGGGGAAAGGGGAAAAGAAATTTTCGCTAGGGAAACAAAAAAGGGAAAATTCAACCCCCCTAAATAGGGGAAAGGGGTTTAAATAAAAAACCCCCTTTGTTGGCCCACCCAATTTTAAATTTTTTTTTTTTTGTAAATTTTTTTTTTTAAAAAGGGGGAAAAAAAAAATTTTTTTTAAAAATTTTAAAAAAACTTTTTTAAATTTAAAAAAAGGTTTTTTTCCCTTTTTTTTTTTTTTTTTTTTAAAAAATTTGGGGGGAAAAAAAACCCCTTTTTTAAAAAAAAAAAAAAAAAAAAAAATTTAAAAAAAGGGGGGTTTTTTTTAAAAAAAAAAAAATTTTTTGGAAAATTTTGGGCCGGGGGTTTTGGGGTAAAAAAAGGAAAAAAAAAATAATGGGAAAAAAAAAGGGGGGCCCCGGGGGGGGGAAAAAAATTTTTAACTAATTTTCAAAAAAAAAAACCCCCCCTTTAAAAGGGGGGAAAAAAAATTTTTCCATTCTTTTCCAAAAAAAAAAAGTTTTGGGAAGGGGGGGGGAAATTTTTTTTTTTTTTTTTAAAAAAATAAATTTTTCCCCCCAAAAAAGGAAATTTTTTTTAAAAAAAAAAAAAAAAAATTAAAAAAACCCCTTAAAAAAAAAGGGAAAAATTTTTTTAAGGGGAAAAAAAAATTTCAATAAAAAACCCCAAAAAAAAAATTTTTAAAAAAAAAAATTTTGGGGGGGTCCCCCAAAAACCCCCTTTTTTTTCCCCCCCCCCCCCCCCCCCGGGGGGGGCCCCCCCCCAACCACCCCCCCAAAAAAAAAACCCCCCCCCCCCTTTCCCCCCCAAAAAAAAAACCCCCCCCCCAAAACCCCGGGACCCCCCCCCCCCGGGCCCCCCTTTCCGGGGTTTCCCCCAAAAAAAATTTTTTTCCCCCCCCCCCCCCCCCCAAAAAAAAGCAAATGTTGCAGTTACAGAAACGGGCCCGGGTTGAAAAGGGGGCCAATGAAATTTTTTTGGGCCGAACTAAAAAAAGGGGCCTTGTTTTTGCAGTCCCCGCCTCTGGCCCCCGGCAGGGTTGGGGGGGCCCGTGAAGGCAGGTCTGGGCCCCCTTTTAGACCCTGACTGCCAAACCGCTGTCCAAATTCCTGCATAGAATGGGTTATTGACCACCCCGCCCTACAAACAACCCAAAGCCCCATCAAGAAGAGACCTCCTGATAGTGTTTGGATCAAGGAAATTTAAATTAAATAAAGATGGTAGGGTTAAGCTTTGTCACATTTCATGCCACTTTTTCTAAACTGAGATTCCTTAAAAGAAAATTGGGTTTTTTAAGACCGCCTCTAAGTGACAGCCACCATGCATCCTAAATTTATATAAATGGTATCTGTAACCACCAAGCCTTAAGTGCCTCTTGCAAATAAAATAGTCCCTAACCAGAAATTCCCAACTAAAAGTCTAGAAAATTCTTGCTATTTAAATGCCCTCATGATGGTCACTACCAATACTATTGTTCTACCATCACAAACTTGTAGGGGTTCCTGCTCCTTGACCCCTTTTTTCAAGCTGCTTATTTAGTAATTTTAAGGTATTTTCCTTTTTAATATTTTTTTTAAATAAAATGATAAAGGAGTTTCCAATTTTGCCCAACCTTTTATCATAAGGACACATGGACATCAGAGAAGAGGTCCCTATCTAGGAAGCTAGAATAGAAAGCTAATGCAAACAGCAGCTTCCTCAATGGTACACTCACCATGGTCATGTTTTACATGGTCATAGCGTCATTTGAATGAGCCCCATGAAATATTACATTTCCCCTGCTTTGGCCACCAGGTGTTAGAGAAGCTGGACCCAGTTGATTCATTGATTCTCCAAATTGCTCTGATTTTATGGAAATTATGAAGCTTTCAATCGATTCTGTCATCTATATTCAATCAATGGAAGAAATAATATGATGGTCCATGCAGATGTCCAATCTTTCTCAGCTGGTAGGACAGGTGCCCAACCCCGACTGAATGCTTCTCATCAAAGGACTCAGAATGTGAATGCCACTATAGAAACCAACCCCCTAGACATCTCCATCCTTCACCGGTGACAAGCATTCAGTAAGGGATAGGTAACACCCTGCTTTGAGGTTAAGTTGTCCTTCAATCTTTTGTAACCAAGACAACTGTAGACATGAACACCCATGGTTATTTGTAGAATCACATGGTTGTCATGTAGCGAAGAGTGATGGGGTCTTATGGATTCTATGGTAATGGTCCTACAGCAAATCAAAGGCTTTCAATGAGAAAACTGAGATGTATTTCTTTTAAAATCCCATGGAATGATGAAGGTGCAAGAAAAGTGTCTAAGTGGAAAATGTCTTGGGCAGTGTTGCGCCAAATTTGAGTTCATATTTATGTTTGAAAGTGTCTCATGGCCCTTTATAAATGTGTCACGTTGTAAGACAAAGTGAACGTGCGCCAAAAAGTGTCTTCGCCTCGCCACTATGACAATGGCATGAACAACAATGCATGAACTGAGACACTTTTTGGCATGAATAAATGTGTCTTATCTTATCGGACAGACTTATTCTATTTGGCACAAATGCTTTTAAGTATATGTTGGATATAAGGCAGAAGTGTCTAAAAGCTGTCTTAAACATATAAGTGTGGTGTAAAGCATGGACACCAATATTTTGGCATAAATTGAGGTTTCATACAGATAAATGCAAGGTTATACACATGGGAAGGAAAAAAAAACATTTCATGATTACTTGTTAAACAGAAAAATTATGGGTGAAAGTGACTGGAGACGATCTTGGGAATCCTGGTTGACAGTAAACATAATTGTAGCAGCCAGTGTCAGGCAGCAGCTCAAGGGAAAAAGGATCATGGGGTGTATTAAAGGGGGCATAGAGGAAAAGAGAAAATTACTCCCCCTTTTACAATCACTGGTTAACCCACTGGAATATTTTTGGGCAAGATTTGGGGTTTATTGAGTTTAGAGAAAAGACGGCTTTGTGGGGACATATTAAATATGTATAAAATATATCAGGGGTCAATATAGAGATCTTTCCCAAGATCTATTTATACCAAGCATTGTGTTCAGAAGAAGGGGGCTTCCTCTAAATTTAGAGGCAAGAAAGTTTCTACATAAAAATAGAAAGAGATTCTTTACTGTAAAAGCAGTGAGATTGTGGAACTTGTGGTGAATCCACTAACAGAGATCGAAAAAGGTCTGAATACATTTGTAGAGTGTAATAATATAAAAAAGTTTAGTGACCAAAATTTGGGGAAGGGCGTATACATTTAGTGTAAATAAATAACAAGTTTTTAGTGACCAGGGTCGGAGAAGGGTCTTTACATTTCTAGATTAATAATATAACAAGTTTTAGTGAGGATTTGAGAAGGGGTTGGGTACATTCTAATCAATAATTAAAAATTATAGTGACCAGGATTTGAGAAGGGTTGGTACATTTTAGAGTAAAAATAACAAGTTTTAAGTACCCCGGGTTCTGGAGAAGGGCTGGATTCATTCCCGATGTAATAAAAATAAAAAAGTTAAGTGACCGGATTCTGGAGAAGGTCTGGATTCATTTCTAGATGTAAAAAATAAAAAGTTTTAGTGACCGGGGTTCTGGAGAAAAGGGGGCTGGGGAAAATTTTTATATTAAAAAATTTAAAAAGTTTAGTGAAAGGGGGTCTGGAAAAGGGTCTGGACACTTTTTAGATGTAAAAATATAACAAGTTATGTGACCCGGTTCTGGAAAGGGGTTTGGGTACATTTTACATGTAAAAATAGAAAAAGTTATAGTAAACCCGGATTTTTAGGAAAGGGTCTGGAAACATTTCTAGATGTAATAAAGAACAAATTATAGTGACCAGGAAATTTTGGGGAAAGGGGCTGGATCATTTTTACATGTAATAAATTTTAAAAAGTTATAGTGACCAGGATTTGGGAGGGTCTGGTAGATTTGATTAATTAAATATAACAAGTATAGTGACCGGATTTTGGGGAAGGGTCGGGTAATTTCTAGATGTAATAATAGAACAAGTTAAAGTGCCCAGGGTTCGCAGAAGGGTCGGATACATTTCTAGATGTAATAATAGAGCAAGTTATGTGACCCGGATTTTGGAGAAAGGGCCGGGGACATTTTACTGTAATAATAAAAAATTTTAGTGACTAGGGTTTGGAGAAGGGGTTTGGGTACATTTTTAGAGTAATAAATAACAGTTCTAGTACCGGGATTCTGAAAAAGGGTCTGGATACATTTCTACATGTAAGTGCTGCGGAATATCTTGGCGCTATATAAATAAAGATTATTATTATAATAATATAACAAGTTATAGTGACCAGGATTCAGGAGAAGGGTCTGGATGCATTCTAGATTTAATAAAAGAACAAGTTTGAGTGACCAGGGTTCTGGGGAAGGGTCTGGATAGATTTTTAGATGTAATAATAGAACAAATTACAGTGACCAGGATTCTGGAGAAGGGTCTGGAACATTTCAGATGTAATAATAAACAAATTAAAGTGACCGGGGGTTCGGAAAGGGGCCCGGATACATTTTAGATGTAATTTAAAATAACAATTATAGTGACCAGATTCTGGAAGTTCTGGAAACATTTCTAATGTAATAAAAAAACAAGTTATAGTGACCAGGATTCTGGGGGAAGGGCGGAACATTTTTTAGATGTAATAATATAACAAGTTTAGGGCCAGGGTTCTGGAGAAAGGGGGCTGGAACATTTTCTAAGTAAAAATATAACAATTATAGTGACCAATTTTGGAGAAAGGGGCTGGATACATTTTAGATGTAATAAAGAAAAAGCTACGTGACCGGGATTCGGAGAAGGGGCTTATACATTTCTAGATGTAATAAAAAACAAGTTATTGTGACCAGGGTTTTGGGGAAGGGTCTGGGTACTTTTAATCAAATATAAAAGTTATAGTGACCAGGGTTTGGAGAAGGTTTGGATACATTCTAATGTAAAAATATAACAAGTTATAGTACTGGGGTTCAGGAGAAGGGTCTTGGGTACATTTTAGATGTAATAAAATAAGAAGTTAAGGACCGGGGTTCTGGAGAAGGGTCTGGATACATTTCAGATGTAATAAATAACAAAGTTCAGTGACCAGGATTTGGAGAAAAGTCTGGATAAATTTTTAGATGTAAAAAATAGAACAAGTTACAGTGACCAGGGGTTCTGGAAAGGGTTGGGTACATTTCTAGATTTAAAAATAGAACAAGTTACAGTGACCGGGATTTTGGAGAAGGGTCGTATACTTTCTAGATGTAATAAAAACAAATTATTGTGACCAGGTTTTTGGAGAAGGGCTGTATACATTTCTAGATGTAAATAATATAACATGTTATAGTACCAGGATTCGGGGAAGGGGGGGATACATTTCAAATGTAATAATATAAAAGTTAAGTGATGGGTTCGGAAGGGTCTGGATACATTTTTTGATTTTAAAAATATAACAAGTTATAGTACCGGGATTTCTGGGAAAAGGGGGTGGAAACATTTCAAGGGTGTAAAATATAACAAGTTATGGCCCCGGATTCTGGAAAGGGGCGGATACATTTTTTCATGTAATAATATTTACAAATTTTAGTGACCAGGATTCTGGAGAAGGGTCCGGATACATTTTTATATTAAAATTTAAAAAAAGTTTATAGTGACCGGGGGTTCTGGAGAAGGGGCTGGATACATTTCTAGATGAATAAATAACAATTATAGGACGGGATTCTGGGGAGAAGGGTTGGATCATTTCTAAAGAATAAAAACAAGTTCTAGTGACCAGGGGTTCTGAGAAGGGCGGATAGATTTCAATTAATAATATAACAAGTATAGTGACCGGATTCTGGAGAAGGGGGCTGGATAATTTTTAGATGTAATAATAGAACAATTAAAAATGCCCAGGGTTCTGGAGAAGGGTCTGGTACTTTTTTAGTGTAATAATGAGCAAGTTATAGTGACCCGGGTTTTGGGGGAAAAGGGCTGGGGCATTTTACATGTAATAATATAAAAGTTATGTGACTAGGATTCTGGAGAAGGGGGCGGATACATTTCTAGTGTAATAATATAACAAGTTTTTGTGACCGGGATTTGAAGAAAAGGGGCTGGATACATTTCTACTTTTAATGCTGCGGAAATCTTTTGGGGTATAAAAATAAAGTTAAATTATAAAATATAAAAGTTATATACCCGGATTCAGGAGAAGGGTCCCGGAGCATTTTTAGATGTAATAATAGAACAAGTTCGGTGACCGATTCTGGGGAAGGGTCTGGATAGTTTCTAGATTAATAATAGAACAATTTCGTGGGGGAAACCCCCGGAATTTTTGGGGGAAGGGTTTGGATACATTTCTAAATGTAAAATAGAACGTTTTTGTACCCGGGGTTCTGGAGAAAGGGGCCCGGATACATTCTAAAGTAATAATTAAAAAGTTATAGTGACCAGGATTTGGAGAAGGTTTGGATACATTCTAGATGTAATAATATAAAAATTAAGTACCAGGATTTTGGAGAAGGGTCTGGATACATTTCTAGATGTAATAATATAAAAGTTTTAGTGACCAGGGTTCTGGAGAAGGGTCGGGGTACATTTTAGAGGGAATAATATAACAAGTTATAGGACCCGGATTCTGGAGAAGGGGCTGGTCATTTTTAATGTAAAAAGAACAAGAACAGTGACCCGGGATCTGGAGAAGGGTTTTTATACATTTCTAATGTAAAAATATAAAAATTATTGTGACCAGGGTTCTGGAGAAAGGGGTTTGGGTCATTTCTAGATGCAATAATTAACAAGTTATAGTGCCAGGATTCTGGAAGAGTTTGGGGTACATTTCTAGATGTAATAATATAAAATTAAGTGCTGGGATTTAGGAGAAGGGGCTGGATACATTTTTTAGATGTTAATATAAAAGTTATAGGACGGGGTTCTGGAAGGGGCGGATACATTCTAATGAATAAAATAACAAATTCTAGTGACCAGGTTGGAGAAAATCTGGATAATTTTAGATGTAAATAAATAGAAAAAGTTACAGGCCAGGAAATTTGGAGAAGGGTCTGGATACTTTCAGATGTAAAATGAACAATTCGTACCGGGGTTTGGGGAAGGGTCTGATACATTTCTAGATTAATAAAATAACAAATTTTTGTGACCGGTTCTGGGGAAGGTTGATACATTTCTAATTAATAATATAACATGATATGCCAGGATTCTGGGGAAGGGTCTGAACATTCTAGATGTAATAATATAAAAATTTTTGGACTGGGGTTCTGAAGAGGGTCGGATACATTTCTAGATGTAACAATTAACAAGTTTTTAGTGACCGGACTGGAGAAGGGTCTGGATACATTTTTACTGTAAAAATAAACAAGTTTTAGGGTAGGTTTTTGGGAAGGGCGGGTAAATTTCTGATTAATAAATAACAAGTTATATGCCCGGATTCTGGAGAAAGGGGCGGATACATTTCACATGTAATAAATAACAAGTTATGTACCAGATTCTGGAGAAGGGTCCGGATACATTTCATATGTAATAAATAACAAATTATAGTGCCGGATTTGGGGAAGGGTTTGGGTACATTTCAATGTAATAATATAAAGTTTAAGTGACTGGATTCTGGAGGAAGGTTGGATACATTTTAATTAATAAAAATTAACAAGTTCAAATGACCAGGATTCTGAGAAGGGCTGGATAGATTTTTGAGTAAAAATAAACATTTTACCGTACCAGGGTTCTGGGGAAGGTTGGATTTTCATTTTTAGTGTAATAATGAACAAGTTTAGTGACCGGATTCTGGAGAAGGGGCTGGAAACATTTCTAGAGTTAAAAAAATAACAATTACAGTGACCGGGGTTTTGGAGAAGGGTCTGTATACATTTCTAGATGAATAATATAACAAGTTAATTTCGACAAAAGGGTTTTTGGGAAGGGTCTGGATACATTTTAATGTAATAATATAACAAGTTATAGTGACCCGGATCTGGGAAGGGGCTGGTAATTTTTAATGTAATAAAAAAACATTAAAATGACCTGGATTTTGGAGAAGTTTTGGAATTTCTAGGTGAAAAATAAACAAAATTTAAATGATGGATTTTGGAGAAGGGTTGGAACTTTCTAGATGAATAATAAAACAATTTTAGGACCGGATCTGGAGAAAGGGTCTGGATACATTCTAAGTTAAAAATGAAAAAAGCTAGTGACCAGGGTTTGGAGAAGGTCTGGATCATTTCTAGATGTAAAAATATAACAGGTTATAGTGACCAGATTCGGGAAGGGGGCTGGAAAATTTCTAGATGTAATAATAAAAATTACAGTGACCGGGATTTTGGAGAAGGGTCTGAAAACATTTTTAGAGTAATAATATAACAAGTTTTTGTGACCGGGTTCTGGAGAAGGGTTGGATACATTTCAGATGTAAAATATAACCATTATAGTGACCTGGATTCTGGGGAAAATTTTTGGATACATTTTAGATGTTTAAAAATATAACAAATTTTAGTGACTGGGATTCGGGAAGGGTCCCGGGTCATTTCTAGATGTAAAATACAACAATTATAGTGAATGGGATTCTGGAGAAGGGCGGATAATTTTTAGATGTAAAAATATAACAAGTTAAATGACAGGATTCTGGAAAGGGTTGGATAATTTTTTAGATGTAAAAATATAAAAGTTTTAGGACCGGGATTTTGGAGAAGGGGCTGGATAAAATTTACATGTAAAAATATAACAAGTTAAGTGACCAGGATTTGGGGGAAAAGGGGCCGGGTACATTTTAGTGAAAAAAATAACAAGTTAATGACCGGATTTGGAGAAGGGGCTGGATACTTTATGAGTAATTAAAAGAACAATTTAGTGACCCGGAAGCATTTGGTTTCCCCAAAAAAATGGTAAAATAAGCCCACTACAATATTTCCCCTAATCGACAAGGGAGTAAGAAGCTTTGTGATGGGGGCAAAGAGGGTCACACAGTCCACTTTTTTCCCCAAAGTTTTGGGTTTCCTGTTATCTTTTTTCCCCTAGGAAAACACTCGTTACATTTCTGAATCCCCTGACTTTACCAAAGCAGACGAGGGGGACCAATTAGTTAAAGAAATGGGGTGAATTTCGAACCAAGACCGGCCTCAAACTTGGGTTACTCATTTGGAAAAAAGACGGCTTAGGGCAATATAAACACCCTTACAAATTGCAGGGCACAATCTTCATGATCTTTTTACACCTTGACCCGTAACAAAAATAAGGGTCATCTTTTGTCTAGAGAAAAGAAACTTTCATCATCATCACTAGTGATTCTTTACTGTAAGGGGGGGACCCCTATGCAGCACACCAGAGGGTTTTGATGGCGGAGTATTGACGAAGTGTAATATTGACCCCAAATAAAAATTATCATATGCAGATTATGGGAATAGGGTTTTGGAAATAGCATGTGCCCAAGGAAAGAATTTTTCCCCTTGTACGGGCAATTGGGATCCACCCTATAGGGGGGGTTTTTTCCTTCCCTAGATCAAAACTGTAGGTTTATAAAGTTGGACTCAATGAAAACCGGGTCTTTTCCAAAATTTTGTCTAATTACAATAAATTTTTCGAGACCGAATGTACAGAGAACCCCACCTTAAAGGGGGTGTGCAGTTGAGGAAAAAAAAAAATTTAAATTTTAAAAGGGGGGCCATTGTGATGAATGGAGCATATGGATCTCCTGTGTGTTGGGCCAGAAAAAAAAAGTGAAGAAAGCTATTCTAGGGACTCCCAGGGGGCAGTGGAGGAGGACAGTTTTGGTATGTACTTTTT
>JAODAL010067187.1:0-17411 GCA_025379985.1 Phyllomedusa bahiana
GCAGGCAGAGAGTGGCACAATGACATTCTGCAGGTGTCTAATTAGTATTAGGCCACAGAGCGGCACTATGCGTGAGAGCGGAGGTCACGGCGGCAGCAGCATGAGGTCAGGCAGTGGCACAATGACATTATGGAGGTGATGACAGGAGCAACAGCATGAGGTCAGAGAGTGGCACAATGACATTCTGCAGTGGCAAAATAGTATTAGGACAGAGCGCACAATGTGGGAGGGCACGGCAGCAGCGGCAGCAGCATGAGGTCAGACAGTGGCACAATGACACAGTGTGGAGGCACGACAGGAGTCACAGCAGCAGCATGAGGTCAGAGAGTGGCACAATGACATTCTGCAGGTGGCAAAATAGTATTAGGCCACAGAGCGGCACAATGACTGAGAGCGGAGGTCACGGCGGCAGCAGCATGAGGTCAGGCAGTGGCACAATGACAGAGAGTGGAGGTGATGACAGGAGCAACAGCATGAGGTCAGAGAGTGGCACAATGACATTCTGGAGGTGGCAAAACAGTACCAGGCCGCAGAGTGGCACAATGACACAGTGTGGATGTCACGGCAACAGCAACAGCAGCAGCAGCATGAGCACATAGAGTGGCACAATGACAGAGTGTTGAGGTGGGTGGCAATACCAGTCCCTGGTAAAGACGGTGGTAGGCAGATGGAGAAAACTATCAGCAGATGTGTGGCATCAGGCGGGTGGCGGCATCAGAATAGTGGCTGAGGCAGGTAGTTTGAACCCAGACTGACGCCTAAGGCATTGGTGTGTGGAAATCCTGGCCGATCCACGCCTGATTCATCTTGACAAAGGTCAGTCGTTCAACATTTCCCGTGGACAAGCGGGTTCTCCTTGGGGTAACGATGGCCCCCGCCGCACTGAACACCCGCTCTGATGCCACACTACTGGCCGGGCAGGACAGCTTCTCCACTGCAAACTCGGCAAGTTGCGGCCACACATCCAGTTTGGCTGCCCAGTAGTCCAGCGGATCTTCTAACTGGGGTGGCAGAGTGCTGTCCAAGTAGGCCACAACCTGTTGGTTCAGGGAATGCTCCATGTCCTGCTGCTGCTGCTGCTGCTGGTGACTGCCCTCCTCACTAGGCGGGTGAAGGAAGCTGCTCATTAGTGACTCCAGACTTAGGTTACTGCTGATGGAGCTGGTACTGCTCCTACCCCCCCACCTTCCCCCAGCAGCCGCGGCAGTAGTACGTGAGCGCTGAGGAACCCCCCGGTCAGACCTGTCAGAGGAGGGACGATGCCGCACATAGGCAGCGGCCAACTGATTACGGAGGATTTCCCTATAGTATTTGAGTTTGTCTTCCCTCTCAATAGCTGGGAAAAAGGCTCCCATTTTGGACCGGTAGCGAGGGTCCAATAGGGTGGAGAGCCAGAAGTCATCCCTCTGCCGGATGCTGACTATTCGGCTGTCACTAGCCAGGCAAATAAGCATGCTGCGGGACATCTGCACAAGTGACTCCGAGGGGCTCCCTGCCTCCATTCCACTGTATACTGCCACGGTGCTTGGGAGTCATCTGCCTCGTCTTCCTCATCTCCATCCACCTCCTCCAGCTGCTCCTGCTCCTCCTCTCTTGTCACCTGGGTAGAAAATCCACTCATTTCACCAGACAATGCTTCTGCTCCAATGTCCTCCTCCTCCTCCTCCTCCATTTCAGTCCCCACCGGACTCATGTGGCCACGAGATGTAGTCGCCACATCTCCAGTCCCCTGCCCAGACAGATTTTTCAGCATCTGTTCCAGGACATGAAGCAGTGGAATGACGTTATTCACCCGTAGTCCTGGCGACTGACAAATAACGTGGCCTCCTCGAATGGCCTCAACAAACGGCAGGTGTCACGCATGAGCTGCCACTGGCTGACATCAAAGTTACACAGGGGAGTACTTCTGTCTGCCTGGATCATCAAAAAATCGTTAATGGCCTTTCTCTGTTCATACAGTCGGTCCAACATGTGCAGGCTGGATTCCAGCGGGTGGAAACATCGCATATCAGAGCGTGTTGGGGGAGGCCGTTCTGCCGCTGCAACTCGAGGAGGGTGTTCCTGGCTTTGTACGAATGGATAAAGTGCATGCACAGTTTCCTGGCCATTTTCAGAATGTTCTGAAGATCGGTGGAAGACTTCAGGAACCTTTTTACAACCAGATTGAAACACGTGCGCCATGCCAGGGCGCATGGACCATCCCTCCTCGGTTTGCAGTCGGACACCATGTTCTCCCATTTGTCCGTCACCCATGGTTCGGATTTGCAGTTGGCGCGGAGAAAGAAGGAAAGCCACTCATCGATTTCTTGCTGCATGCGCGGTGCAGTTCCTCCCCTGTGTGACTTCGTTCGGCCGAGGCAAGCTAGGTGTAGAACTGCGTGACCACCGCTGTGCCCCTACACATGTGGTTGATGGAGCAGTACTTGTGGAGGGGGGCTGAGATGGTGGCGGAGGAGGAGGCGGGGACATTGGGCAGGAGCACGTTTGACAACGTGGAGGAGGGAAAGCGGCGGGTTCTGTCCAAGTTGTTGGTGTGCCTGGGCAGGAAGGCACATTCACCAGGTGGGCCTTAAAAAGGACATGTACTGGCCCTGTCCGTAGTTACAGCTCCAGAGTCCGCGCTGCCGTGTACCTTGGAACAAAACCGATAAGCTAAGGATGCCCCACTTTCTGTTCTACATATTTATGAAGTGACTTGGTACTGCCTTTTCTTGGAAAAGAAATTACGGCTTGGAATACCTCGCCATCTAGGCTCGGCACAAGCCATTTAGTTCTCTGAATGGTGCAGAGTCCACCATTTCGGAAAGGGGAGGGACTGCGAGTAGGTACCAACAAACTTGGACAGGGCACGGTCAGCTGCTGCACCTTAGGATGGTTGACGCATACTGTTGTCTCTTTACAATCGCCTCTTGCTGAACGACCTTTGCGGGGCCTGAGTAGCGAGGAGCAGGGAGCATCTGGACCGGGAGAGGATGTCAAAGAGAAACAGCTGCCTTCTGCAGAGTTGGTGGGAGCCTTGACTGGCTGTAATGGCATGCGTGGCCACTGGCGCTGCTGCTTCGCTGCAGGGCAGCGATGGACCACAACTTTGCAGCCACGTTCTCCCAGGCCACCGGATGGTGACGCTGATGTGTTGACGCAGGGCCGTTGTGCCACGTTAGCTCCCTGGCCACGTTCACTTTCTGCCCTCAGATTCTCATAGACCCATATTTCGGCTCCTCCGGTGTCTTAGCAAAGAACTGCCCACACCGGCCGGTAGCTGATTTTACCGCCAACGCTCCGCACTGAGTGACTATGCCGCCCGTGCCTCGCTGAGGCCCCTGTGCCGTACTGTCTTGGACCTGCGAAGCGGGTTTTTCCCGTGGTCCGCTTGGCTCCCGACCTCACACTGCTGCTAACCTGCTGACTACACGGCCACACACCCACTTGCTGGCTGCGCCGCTGCCTGACGCGCAAGCTGACGCCCTCATTCTCCTGACGATGGATGAAGCCTTGCTTCACCCGGCTCCCAAGTGCGGGTCGGCTACCATCTCATCTATTTGTGTTTCATCGTCAATACTTGTCCTCATCACCGGTCTTGGTAAGCCGAGGCTGACCTCCTCACCCACATGACCTCCCCATGCCACTCTCCCACATCTATTACTTTGCCGCCTACTGACAAGAAGTGGGGATATTGGCCCCATGTCTTCGCTGCAAGTAACTGCTGACTGCCCTCCTCTATAAATTGTTAATCCTCGCATATAGTGGCGCTGAGCCCAGGACCACATAGTAGATTCCATGGCGAGGGAACTGGATGGGACAGAGGCGGGCTACGAGCGGGACAGGTGAGGGCCGCTGAACCCGCTCCCAGGGGCCATTGCCAAACTAAGTGGTTGGGTCTGATGTTACCACCGAATCTTGGCTTGGGGTTGTCAGATGTCATCTGGTGAGGAAGAGGATGACCTAGTCACCAATTCAAGAACCCTAGTGTTGCTGAACAACACACGGGCCGGCCTGATGACGCGGCAGTTGTGGCCTCACGAGTGACCCATGCTGCGACGTTCCCTTGCTGTGCTGCGACCTGGGGCCCGTTTTTCAGAAATGTTTGTGCCACTCCACTGCAGTTGGCAGAGCTGCACCTCTCTGTCTGACATACTGTTTGTTCTAAAATGTACAGACCCACTGTTTGATGATTGAAAGCTATCTGTATATGATAAATATACACCCTGTTTTTGACTCCAAATGAAACCCCGCGTAACAAGCGTTGGGTAACCCTTGGATTATAAATTGCCCGCTCCACAATTGGCCAGGAAACAATTTGTTGTAAGTGTCGTTTACAAGCACTGTGTGTTTTACTTAAATGTAAAAGCCCTAATCAGGCTTAATTAACCTCGGCCTTTGTGAATTATGCTACAAAGAAAAATGTATTATAATTTCGGTGTTGAAAACAAAAAGACGGGTTTATTTTTGTCAGCACACGCAGCTATAAACAACGCTTAATTAAACCCCTGGATGTACATTGCGCAATAGAATTGGGGCCACCACAAACTAGTAGTTTGTAGCGGTGTTAATGGTGTATTTTCTCCGCACACAACAAGAGATTAAATTGTAATTAAACCTTTGCTTGTTGGAATTAGGCTACCAAAAAAAATATATCTATTTGGCGTTGAAAAAGAGGTTTATTTTTGTCAGCACAGGCAGAAAACCAACGCTTTAATTAACCCCTGGATGTAAATTGCGCATAGAATAGAATTGAGCCACCACAAACTAGAGTAGCTTTGTTAGGCGTATTTCAATGGCGGTATTTTCTACGCAACACAACAAGAGATTAAATTGTAATTAACCTTTGCTTGTGATATTAGGCTACCAAAAAAAATATATATAGTTGGCGTTTTGAAAAGGCGGTTTATTTTTGTCAGCACACCAGCAAAACAACTGCTTTATGAACCCCTGGATGTGTAAATTGCGCAATAGAATTGAGCCACCACAAACGTGATAGCTTTGTAGGTATTACAATGGCGTATTTTCTACGAGCAACACAACAAGAGATGAAAAATTGTAATTAACCTTTGCTTGTGATTAGGCTACCAAAAAAAAAATATATATTTGCCGTTGAAAAACAGAGGTTTTTTTTTTGTTCAGCACCCCTGCAAAACAACGCTTAATTAACCCCTGGATGTAAATTGCGCAATAGAATTGCTGCCACCATCAAACTAGTAGCTTTGTAGCGTGATACACGGTGTATTTATACGCCACACAACAAGAGATAAAATTGTTATTTAACTTTTGTTGTGAATTAGGCTACCAAAAAAACTTATATAATTTGGCGTTGAAAAAGACGGTTATTTTTTGTCAGCACACCACCAAAACAAACGTTAATGAACCCTGGATGTAAATTGCGCAATCGAATTTAGCCACACATACTAGTAGCTTTTGTAGAGTGTTACAATGGTGTATTTTCTACTCCACACAACAAGAGATAAAATTGTAATTACCCATTGCTTGTGAATTAGGCTACCAAAAAAAAATATATATTTGGCGTTGAAAAAGACGGGTTTTAATTTTGTCAGCACACCAGCCAAAACAACGCTTAATTAACCCCCTGGATGTAAATTGCGCAATAGAATTGAGCCACCACCAAACTATGTGCGATTTGTAGCGAGGTTAGAATGGCGATTTTCTACGCCACACAACAAGAGATAAAATTTGTAATTAACCTTTGTTGTGAATTAGGCTACCAAAAAAAAATATATATATTTGGCGTTGAAAAAAAGACGGTTTATTTTTTGTCAGCACAGCAGCAAAACACAACGGCTTAATTAACCCCTGGATTTAAATGGCGCAATAGAATTGAGCCACCACAAAACTGAAGCTTTTTGTAGCGTGTTACAATGGCATATTTTCTACGCCATACACAACAGAGATCAAAATTGTAATTAACCTTTGGTTGTGATGAGGCTACCAAAAAAAATATATATAATTTGGCGTTGAAAAAGACGGTTTAATTTTTGTCAGCACAGCGCAAAACAACGCTTAATTAACCCCTGGATGGAAATTGGCAATAGTATTGAGCCACACAAACTAGTAGCTTTGTAGCGGTTACAATGGCGTATTTTTCTACGGCCACACAACAGAGATAAAATTGTTAATTAACTTTGCTTGTGAATTAGGCTACCCAAAAAAAAAAATTTATATTTGGCGTTGAAAAAGGACGGTTTATTTTTGTCAGCACACCAGAGCAAACAACGCTTAATTACCCCTGGATGTAAATTGCGCAATAGAATTGAGCCACCACAAACTAGGTAGCTTTGTAGCGTGTTACAAGGGCGTTATTTTCTACGCCACACAACAAGAGATAAATAGTAATTATCCTTTGCTTGTGAATTATAGGCTACCAAAAAAAAAAAATATATATTATGGCATTGAAAAAAAAGACGGGTTTATTTTGTCAGCACAGCATGCAAAACAACGCTTAATTAACCCTGGATGTAAATTGCGCAATAGAATTGAGGCCACCACAAAAACTAGTAGCTTTGTAGCGTGTTACAATGGCGTTATTTTCTACGCCACACAACAAGAGGATTAAAATTCAGTGACAGAGTGTACCTTTGCTTGTGAATTAGGCTACCAAAAAAAAAAAATAATATTTTGGCGTTGAAAAAAGACGGTTTATTTTTGTCAGCACAGGGAGAGCAAAACAACGCTTAATTAAACCCCTGGATGTAAATTGCGCAATAGAATTGAGCCACCACAAACTAGTAGCTTTGTAGCGTGTTACAATGGCGTATAATCTACGCCAAAGAACAAGAGTAAAATTGTAATTAACCTCTTGCTTGTGAATAGGATACAAAAAAATTAATAGTATCTATTTGGCGTTGAAAAAAGACGGTTTATTTTTTGTCAGCACACCAGCAAAACTACGCTTAATGACCCCTGGATGTAAAATTGCGCATAGAATTGAGCCACACAAACTAGTAGCTTTGTAGCGTGATACAATGGCGTTAATTTCTACGCACACAAACAAGAGATAAAAATTTTAATTAACAATTTCTTGTGAATTAGGATACCAAAAAAAAAATAGATAATTGTCGTTTAAAAAGACGGTTTATTTTGTCAGCACACCAGCAAAACACGCTAATTAACCCCTGGATGAAAATTGCGCAATAGATTGAGCAGCCCAAAAAAATGACCAGGTAGTTGTATTGTAAAACCGCAGTTTCTTTAAATGCATCCAACAGGAACCGGCTAAGATCCCACTTGGATATTGAATGTATATGCAGCTGCAGCTGCAGTGGCGCCACACTGGTTTTCAGAACTCCAATACCCCAAAAAATCAGAAATAGAACATTCAGAGAACAGTCTCTGAGACAAGCTGAGACTATCCCTCAAAATCGCTTGTGTAAAAATCAGTTCTTCAGAAAGCGCTATCACCGCAGCAGCACCTTCCTTGGCAGTACAGTGAGAGGAGGTGTGAGCTCCAGCGGCGCGGCTCGGTCTTATATTGTGCGGTGCGTCACAGATCCCGGCCGGTCTCTGATTGGCTTATCTCTGCAACATGTTCATGCAGGCTATTGCCCTTTCTTCCTCCCAGAGTGCTTTGCCCCTTGTAGCGCCATGTGCTCGCAGCCATTTTTTTCAACAAAAGCCCACACTCGTTCACACGAAGTACCCCCAAAGTTCGACTTCGTTCCGAAAAACCGAAGTTTTCTGAAATTCTAAACGAATTCCACTTCGTTAGAATCGATTCGCCCATCTCTATTTATCATACTTCGAGATAAAATCTATTTTAGAGTCTACTTGTTTGGGTGTTTTTTTCTGTCGTGTTGTTTCTCTAGGAATTTTACCTACTTCCTCTCCTGTCTTACGTATTGACTCTTCATCATATCCTCGAGCAATTAGTTTCTCTATAATTTTTTCTTTTTGGTTGTTGCACGCTGCATCAGACGAGCAAATCCTTCTTGCATGAAGGAATTGTCCTTTGGGTATTCCTGTGAACGTGCTGGGGGCATGATAGCTATCTTTTCTAAGCAGATTATTTCTATCTGTTGGTTTTGAATATAATGTAGTATTCAACTTATTCGCTTCCTTTGTAATTGACACATCTAAATAGTTGACTGTAGTTGAGTGTTTTGTCACCATAAACTCCAAAAGTGGATCTATGTTATTAATATATCTATCAAATTGTTCCAATTCAGTTTCTGTTCCAGTCCAGAGCATAAACACATCGTCCACGATGTTCTGACCATGGCTCCCGTGGACGTTGTGCTCACACTCAATTTTATTCATGTATATGTTGGCAAAACTCGGCGCAGCTGGAGACCCCATCGAGTTCCCCTGCTTTTGAAGAAACACATCTGCTATAAGCTATTTTCTTCTCCATCTGTCCCAGACCGCCATGACCTCTTCTCCTGGCCAAGACTCTTCACTGGGAGAATTTAAAAAACAAAATTTAGACTCCTCATTTTTCCGCACTTCCCAAAACCAATTCATACCTCTTATGAACTCCCCACATGAGACACAAAGGGTAATAATGCCCATTGGCCCTAACAAACTGTTATGGACCCCATTTGGCCCCAAAGGGGCGACATGTATGAATTCGACTGCGTATTTTTTTTTAACTTGGGGGCCGCACTCAATTTCTAAATAGATATAGAAGAGTGTATGAAGATTTTTGGCGCATTACATAGAGCTTAATGCGCCAAAGTTTGTATGGGCATAGAGAGTAATGCGCCAAACTTGGCGCACTAAGCTCTATGTAACGCGGCAAAAATCGTCGTATTCTACACTCTTCTTATCTATTTAGAATTGGGTGGCGCCCAAAAAAAAAAAAGTATGCATTTGAATTCATACATTTTCGTCTTAATGTTTCAATGCTTGGATTTTTAGATTCTGAGAGTGTAGAATACGACAGATTTTTGGGCATTAATAAGGGTTAGTGCGCCAAATTTGGGGGCATTACACTTATGCCCAAAACAAACTTTTGGGGCTTAAGCTTTATTAATGTGCCAAAATTTTATACTGTCGTATTTTACCTCTTCTTGTCTATTTTGAACTGGGGTGTCGGGGGCCAAGTAAAAAAAAAGTACCATTTGAATTCATCTGTCGCCCCAAGTTTTTGTCTTGTTTTTATTCCTATTTGGAGTAGTAAAAAACCCGGGATAAAGAGGTACACTCCCAAAAAATAGGGAGGGAGATAGGAAAAAACCACTTTGGGTAGGCACCCCCAATTAGGGAGGTTTTTATAGTGCCCCCTTAGGAGGTAGAATTATAGGGCCCCAAATAGGAGGTATCTAGGGCCCTATTAAGTAATAGGGAGTTTTTAGGCCTCCCAAAAAGTAGAAATAGAGGCCCCTACTATGTGTTAATAGGGCCCCCGTAGGGAGGTGGGTAGGTATAAAAGGGCCTTTGTTTAGGTAGGAAGGGTCTCAGTAGGGTGTATATAACCCCTAGGATGTAGGTATATAGCCCCTGTAGGTAATATAAAAGGCCCCTTGTAGGCAGATTAAAACCCTCCTGTAGCTGATATATATGCCCCTGTAGATACAGAATATGTCAGTTTTAGGGAGGTAATTTTCCTCCTGTAGGGAGGTATTTTCCCCCCCGTAGATTGTTTACCCCTTTTTTTAGTTATTGACCTTTAGGGAGAAAGTGCCCTCTCTTGGGAGTTGTATCCCCCCGAAGGTTGGTGTATGCCCCCGCAGGGCTAAAATATGGGGTAAGCTGTACTCCATTATTTTTAGCGCAAATTGTGCAGGAAACTGGCCAACTGCCTTGATAAATGTGCCACAATTAATTTTTAAAAGTATACGTGATTTTCATAGCATGTTTTCAATGCAGTCCCAGATCATGAACACCAAAAACGTTGGCCTTGTCCTATGGCACAAAGATTTTGAAAATCTCTGTATCTCTTGAGGATACTATGTACTGGGAGATGGGGGATTTTTTAAAACAAATTTTCAGTTTTATTTTGAGGAACATAAGAATGTTCCACAATTTTTGCTGCCCGTTTTTCCAAAAGGTTAAAATTTTGGCCCCTAAATTTTTTGTGAAAAGAAAAATGCCCTTTTGTAAAATGCTCTCTTGAGTACATTTTTATATTCCCCCTTTTTGTAGGGCCAACTCCCCGTTTGCAAGACCAAAAGGGTGATATGTATTAGCGGTCGTTTTTTTACTGTTTTGGTGGGGTAAGGCCTTTTTTTCCCCCTTTGTATGGCGGGGCATTCGGGGATGTTTGGTTTTTGGGCCCGGGGGCTCACTTTGTAACGTTTCAAAAAGGGGTGAGGGCATTCTGTGGGCAGTCAACCCCCCATTTATAATATTTCATAATTTATGAATTTTTGGGCGGCAAAACAAAGTGCATACTGGTCGGGTTTGCCAGACCAATTTCAATGTGGTCTTTCCCGAGCCTGAGTTGTCTTTATGGGAAAAAGGGTTTGCCTTTGGGCTAAAAAAAAAATCCCCTTTTTCTTTCCCCCCCTTTTATCATTAAAAAAAATTAAAAAAAAAATTTTTGTTATTATTTTGTGATGGAGGGTTTGGGGAATAATCGTATCTCGCCCGATTAGCCCATTTTGGGGGAAATTTTCTCGGGCCCATTTAAGATTTTTTTTTAAAATTTAATTTTCTTGGTCTCCATTAAAGTCTATGGGAGAGGAACACCGGTTAATTTTTTGAAACCCCAATTCAGGGGGGAGGGGGAAAACCCGTTAAAATTTCCCTTTCCCAAAAAACAGTAAAAAGGGGTACTAGTACATATTTGCCAAAAACAATTTGGCTATAAGAGTCACAGAAAAAAAAATTCAATTTCTAAAATAATTTTAATCCATTCAATGGCTAACCGAAAAGAAGGGACGGCGAAACCAAAAGCAGGTTCCCGGGGGGTAGCGCTGCTATGGGGCCCCTTTTCCCCACAAAGAAGCACCGGTATTGGAAAATGGACACATGGAAAATGGGAGGGACCCCCCAACGCATTTTGCACCAAGGGACCAAGAACCCTTTTCATATATGGGGGTGGCAGCAAGGGAAAATCCCCTCTCTCCAAAATTTTCCCCAAAAATCCCCCCAATCAAATGGAGTCCCCAACACTCCCCAAAATCACCCCGTTCCCTTTTTAAAACCCCGTCCCCTTTTCAGATCTAATGTTTTTACTCCCAAAAACATTTGTAGTGAGAGGCCCATTTTGTTGATTATCGTCATCGGGTCGATAGTCCCCTTTTCGGCCAATTATCAATAAAATATCCGATGTCAGGGGGGGCGTAATAGTGAAGCCAGGGCCCCAAAAGCAAAAATTTGGGTGCCCCCCCCCCCCCCCCTGACCACGACCCTGTACCCAGGAATGCTGTTAGATAATGTAGATATACAAGGGGCAAATACCTCACCATACAAACCCCACCCATCCATATGTACCAATCAAATCCCACTTTACTAAGACCAGCATTCCCAATTAAAGCTTTTACTAGGGGCCCGATTATAACCCCCAGAACCCCGAAACCCCAAATTTTCCACCAAAATAATGACTGAAAAAAAAAATTAAAACCCCCTTTCAACCTATTACCTTTATCAGTTTAAAAAAAGACCCCAAAACGTCTAATAATTTAAAAATAATATATAATAATTTATTGGGCCATAAAAGTGGTTTTATACTAGTGTTCACCGGCTCTGCAGGGCTGTATTTAAACCCCCCATTTCAGTGACCATTTAGTGTTAGACACCAGGTTTCACAAGGGTCTGCAGACTGTATATTTTCCACCATACAGTGAACCCTATAAAGGTTGGACACCAATGTTAAACAGGCTCTCCGACTGTATATTTTCTCCCCTAAGTGACCACTTTGTGGTTTGACAAGCAGTGTTTCACAGGCTCGCAAATGATTTACCACCATACCCGTGACCAATTTTAGTGGTAGGGCAGCAGTGTACACAAACCTGTGGCCCGACATGTACAGTGATTTCAGTGTTTGTTAATCATACATGCCAACTTCCCGTTTTTGGGGGGCGGGGGGGTCCCGCTTTTTGGGGGGCCTTTCCCCCCCCCCTCCCCGGGGGGGTTGGAATTTTCCCCCCGCCAAGGGAGGCGGCGGGGGGGGCCCCCTTTTAATTGGGACCCGGCGCCGGGGTGGGGCTGGTGGCTTTTCCCCCCGGCGCCGCCGGGTTTTCCTTTCCCCCACGGGGGGGTTGGGAAACGGGGCGAGGGTAAAGCCCCACCCGCCCCGGTCTCACTGTTCGGGGGGAAAAGGGGGAAAGGGGGGAAACGCTCCCCCCTCCCCCCGTATGTCGGCATCTGTGGGGGGCCGGGGACACCAAAATCACGGCGCAGGGGAAAAGACGCCCCCGGGGGGGGTTCATTTCCCCCTGCGTACAGAGGAGATCGGGCCCGGAGCTCCCGGGCCCGGGGCTGCAGGGCCCCCGGTTTAGGTAAGTGGAATTTTTATTTTTTTTTTTATTAAACTAAAGGGGGGGTCTGCCTTTGGCCCACAATGGGGGGGGGTCTACCTGGCTGGCTACCCAAAGGGGGCAACTTTCCTGGGTGGCTACAAAGGGGGCAATCCTGGGTGGCAAAAATTTGGGGGCAACCCACCTGGCTGGCCCACAATGGGGGCAAAAATACCCCGGCTGGGGTACTAAGGGGGCAACTACCGGGTGGGTACTTAAAAGGGGGCCCCTACCCCCACCTGGCGGCTACCCAAAAGGGGGGGCCCAAATACCTGACTACTTTAAAGGGGGGGAACTACCTGAATACCCAAAAGGGGGGCAAAAATACATGGGCCTTTCAATGGGGGGAACTACCTGGTGGTATAAAAGGGGGAAAAATACCTGGCCCGGGTACTTAAAAGGGGGGGAAATTCCTACCCGGCTGGCTACAATGGGGGGCAACTACCTGGCTTGGGGTACAATGGGGGGCCCAAAAAACCTGGCTGGGGTTAAAAATGGGGGAACTACCTGGCTGGCTACAAAGGGGGCCAAAACCTGGCTGGCTACAAATGGGGGAAAACCTGGTGGGGTACTAAAGGGGGCAAACTACCCGGCTGGTACTAAAGGGGGGGAACTACCTGGCCCGGTGGTACTAAAGGGGGCACTTTCCACCTGGCTGGCTACTTAAAAGGGGGGGCACTTCCCCACCCGACTACCTAAAAGGGGGCCAAAAACCTACCTGAAATACCCAAAGGGGGCAAAATACCTGACTATTTTAAAAGGGGGGATTTCATGGTACAAAGGGGGAAAATTTCCCGGCTAACAAAGGGGGGCATCCCACCTAGCTACAGAGGGGGCATCTCCTTTCTACCAAGGGGGCTTTTACCCCGCCTGTAAGGGGGGGAATCCTGGTTATGGGGGGGTACTACCTGGCCCATAAAGGGCAACTAACCCGGCTTTCTTCCAAAAAACCCCCAGGGGTTTTTGGCGGACGTGGGTGTGGCTTTTTGAAGGGGGGTTTGGGCCCCAAAAAAAATGGGCCCTTTTTCCAGCAAAAATTTTTTCCCCGGCCCCGCATAGCATGCCCCACCCCTTGACTCCTGCTTTTTTCCCTTTTCAAAAGTTGGCAACCCATGGTTTAACATCTTGGGAAACACAGGTGACCCATTCTCTGACCAGTCGTTGACTTTCCCTTTTTTCTGCATCCCTTTCCCGTCCCCCCTTTATGTGCTAGTGTTGAGCGATTGCGTTGGGGTAAACGAGATCGATCGGAAAAGTCGATAGTCGGCCTATCGATTAAAAGGTTTTTTTTTTTCGTTAGTGGCATCGTTTTTCCCGCGATGCCCTTTTTAAAAAGGGGCCCCCCCCCCCCCCCCCCCCTTGGGAAAAAAAAAAAAACACCTTCTTTATTACCCCCAAACAAGGCTGGAGAAGCAAAATTTAACATCCACAACAGTAAAATTTTGGTACGTGCTAAAATCTTAGGCCAAACACTTAAAAGGGGTTATAAAAAAGTCACAGAAAAAAAAGTCACGGGGCCTTTCCCACTACCCCTGTCTTGTAAAAACAGCCTGCCCCAAAACCCTGCATCCCCCAACAAATTGAAAAGTTCCCAGAAGGCGGGTTATGATTTAAACCCATATCTTACTTGAACTGGACATTGAATATCCCTGTCCGGGGGAAACCAGCATGACCCCCAAAAACCTGCATGACCCCCACTTTTAAAAAGTCCCAAAAAAAAGGGGGTTTTTTCAACCCCCTTTTAGTTTCACTGAACATTAAACTATACCTGCCCCTGGGCCACACCCAAAACCCAGGGCGGAGTTACAGGGGGGTTGGGGGGAGGGGCCCGGGCTGGCTTTCCTTTCATCTTTTAAACCCGGCGGGTTTTTAAAATTTCCCTGTGACCCAGCAACAAAAACCTGTCGTGTGAAAGCAGGTGCGGAAGCGGAAAGTTTTTGAAAACCCTCCACCCCTTCCTCAGTCCCACGTTTTTTCCCTGGGCAGCGCTTGCCCTCCGTTATGAGTGTAGCCCAAAATTGAGCTTCATTTTGGAAATACTGGGGGGTTTAACGCCTGTTACCCCCCCAGGTGCCTTATTTTTGGATTCTTTTTCTCATTTTATAACGTGCTGGAGGGGAAAAGGGTTTTTGAAACCTTTTTTCCCTCTGTCCGTGCTCCATACTCCATGTCCTCTGAATAACCTACATTGGTAAGTTTTTTGTCCCTTTCCCTTGTACAATTCAGGGGAAAATTTTTTTAAAGCTTTTTTGTACATGCAAGTTTTTTTTATTTAATTTAATTTTTTGAAAAAAACATTTTTAAAATAGGTTGGATCCACCATGTCTTTGTTTCTTTTTTTTTTCATTGTATTAAATGGGTTGTCTAAAATTTACGGGTTTGATAGCTATGTTAAAAAAAATCTTGCAAAAACAAGTTATTTTGGAATATGTGTCCATTAACAGTGTCCTACCTAAATTTCCCGTTTCTGACAGCACCATCACCCCTTTAGCCCCCCCCTTTTATAATTGTGAAGAACAAATGTTGTTAGAAAAACCCCTTTTTTAGAATTTGGGGCCCCGTTAAATATAGTGCAAAGTCACAGCAAAATGCCCCCAAAAAATTTTTAAACATGACCCTTTTAGCCCCTTTGGACAATTTTGAAGGGAAAAAATGTTGTTAGAAAAAAACATTTTTTAGAATAAAGGGCCTTTTGGATTGCTGCATGTCACAGCAAAATGCCCCCAAAAAAATTTAAAGCATGGGCCCCTTTAGCCACTTTTGACAATTGGGGAAGAAAAAAAGTCTATTAGAAACAAAAATTTTTTCGAATGAAGGAAACCCTGTTAGTATTGCTGGGATTTCAAAAACAAAATGCCCCAAAAATTCAAAGCATGGGCCCCCGAGCCACTTTGGTCAATTGTAAGAACAAAAAGTCTGTTAAAAAACAAAAATTTTTTTTTAATAGGAACCCGTAGTTATTGCTGCCCTTTCAAAAACGCATGACCCAAAAAAATTTTTAAAATGACTTCTTTAGCCACTGTTAAAAAAAGTGATGGAGAAAAGCCCCTTTGAAACCACATTTCGGGTTTCCAAAAAGGGCCCGATTAATTGCTGTTTTCACACCTACTGACCCCCAAAAAAAAAATTAAAAAAGGTTCCCCTTTTCAGCCCCTATTAAAAAATTTGTGAGGGAGGGAAATGCCACTTAGAAGCCACCTTTCCCGTTCCAAAGGACCATAAAATTTTAGCTGTTTTCTCCCCAGCAAAAAATGACCCCCCCCAAAAAATATTGAATGGGAAAAATTTTTTAATAAAAGGGGGTAAATGGAAAAACGGTGTTGTCAGAAACCTTGCGGGCTTTTTTCAGGGCTCCTCCAGCCAAAAACCAGAAAAAAGAACTGTTGGGAAAAGAGAAAAAAAAATGCCCGTAAGAAATGGTTTATTTTTAAAAAAAAGTTTTTTAAAGGACCATTTCTGTTTTTGGGAAAAAGGAAATTGTTTAAGTAGCCCCGGGAACTAATCGGTGACCTCGGCCAAATTTGGGGGGCCCCAAAATCATCAGAGATCCCCTGCCATGGATTTTATCTTTTTTGAAAGTCAAAAAGATCCAAATTTTTTTGTGGAAAGCCGGGTGCGGGTTTTTCTGTAATGGGTCTCCGGCTGTGTTGAAGGTTCCGGCCCCCGTAAAATGTCGCTTGGGGGTTTCCGGGGGGAGGAAAAACAAACCCCTATGGGCCCCTGGCGAGCCAGGGTGGGCCCCTTTGTCCAATTTTTTGGGTTTCCCCGGGAAATTATTTTGGGGGCCGGAACAAAATGCAAAAAAATGGGGTTGAGACGCAAAATAGTCCCTGCGCCAAGATCTTAAGCTGTTCTGTTGTGTTGGATGTGCGCCCTGCATTGCATGCGTTGGTGAGGTGGTTAAACAAAGATTGCCAGAGGTCACCATTAGGCTTCTGCCACCTTTGCCTGCTGCTGCGCTACGCCTACTTGGCACTCTACTGCTGTCACGTCGCTGATGTTGTTCCACCGTGACATTTGGGGAACGTGAAGCAGACGCAACAGATGTCTCCAGTTGATCAATCAGAGGTCTCCATGTCTGCATTTTACTCTCTATTTGGGTGGGTGGAAGGAAAGTGCTGATTTTTGTTTTGTATCGGGGATCCAGGAGGGTGGCCATCCAGTAACTGTTGTTTATTTTGATGGCCTTAATGCGAGGATCATGTTGGAGGAAATGGAGCATCCAAGCACTCATGTGAGAGATAGAGCCTTGATTTCCCAAGATTCGGGGTCGAGGGGCACTAGCAAACTGATCTTCCTCATCTTCCTCCTCCGCATCTCAAATTCGCGCCAACCTCTTTCCAGGCAGGGAGTCGGTAAACATCGGTGTCTAGGAATACCTCCTCCTCCTCCTCCGCTGCCTCCGGCACAGCTTCAACACAGCCCTGACTTGCCTGAGATGATGCACCCTGAGAGCTGATGCGCCACCTTGCACTAGCTCTGGATCCCGAACCACTGCCTAATGAAGACCGATGAAATTGTGAAACTGTCGGGCCTTGTGGATTTGACGGAGAGAAAGGCTCCGTGTCCGCATCTGTGTCCGTCTCCTCCTCCGTCGTTGGCGGGACCTGTTGTTTCAGAGTGTCCAACGATCGTTCCAGAACTAAGACCACCACAATGCTCATGCCGACAAGGGCATTGTCCGCACTGACCATTTTGGTGGCTTCTTCAAAACTGGCAAGGATGGTGCAGAGCTCTTTCACCTGCCTCCACTCTCGTGGTTCAACACCCCGAGGTCCTTACCGCGGCTTGTCAGGCCATGTGTCACTTCGTACTGCGTAATGGCATTGTGCTGCTGCCACACTCGCTGGAGCAGGTGGAGAGTGGAATTCCAGCGTGTTGCCACGTCAACAATGAGACGGTTGACGGGGAGGCCGAGCTGACGCTGCAACGCAGCCAGGCGGGACGAACGAAAGGGTGCAAAAGGCGGGGAAATGCGAAAATCAGACCCCCTCCGAGGCT
>JAODAL010067188.1:0-17411 GCA_025379985.1 Phyllomedusa bahiana
GAGCATGCCCACTTTGTCGGCCTGGCACGCTGCTTTGAGCAGCTATTTGCGGTACTAATGCCGGCGGCGCGGGGAGCCGATCCTCACCCCGTCCTCATGCGCCGCGCCGGAACCGGAGTCTAAAAGAGGACTTGATGAAATACCTATTTTAGTAGCTACTTATAGTCCCCATGAAGTAACAATTTCTGGCACGAACTTATTATAATTCTCTGTGTTCCAATCTTCTGTCATCCTCCTAGAAATGTATACATAACCTGACAACTGGGTGTTACCATTCTGCTTGTCAAAGAGGTGTATCCCTACACACTGTGACACTATTAGACTGAGCATGTGCAGCTAGCCATAAATCAAATTAGATGAAAGTTGGCCAGATCCACTGATTTTTGTGGGTCCGGTGACCATCTAATCCAACATGTATGAACGCTGTGTAGCATTAAGACTTTCTTTGTTGCCCATAGCAACCAATCAGAGCTCCCCTTTCATTTCATATAATGTTCTGAAAAAATGAAAGATGAACTCTGATTGGTTGTGTAGTATACAGGAGTAGGTCGTGCAGTATAATACTAAGGACTAAAAATGTTTTATAATGTTTATTAATAATTGCACTGTTTTCTGCTATAATGGCACTAGAATGTTCTAGAAATTACCCCTGTTTCACCCTGTGTTCAGAAGTGCCTCTGCACATGTCTGGGATTGTGTATAGTAATGCCGTTTGCAGACATTTAACCAGCCGCCATCACTCAAGACTTTGGTGGGAAAAACCATGACAACACAGGGTGGGGGTAGTTTAAAACGTTATATAAGCTCAGGTAAATTTAGTTTATGGGTCTCTCTCCAGGGGAGCTTGTCTCTCCACTGGAGTTAGTGAGTTTCCAGCACTGATATCCACCTTCGGGGTATTGGTGCCTGCGTCTGAAGCTGTCAGAGATGCGCTCCATCATGCCAATCTTGACGTGGGCTGTGCTACCTCTAGACTCGCGGTCAGCATCAACCATGGGAGTGGAGTGATAGAAGCCAGGCGAGGGACTGGGCTTAGGAGACATCACCCTGCCTCGGTCTAACAGAGTGGCTGCAACTGGAAGGACGTGTTGTAACATGAAGGATGCCCACTGCTGTATGTATGACAACTTGCTAAAGGAAAGTAAAGAGGCCGCAGATGATATTGGGAGCCGTTAACCCTTTGTATTCTGCCTATTTCTGCACTGTACATACAAGGGCACCTCGCACACCAACCACAGCAGGCAGTTGAGAAAGAGACCACCTATAGAGTAAGTCCCGGGGGAACAACAACCACCACTATCACTCTCAAGTGCAGACCCCCCTCTTCACTGGTGCCAGAGCGGGAGAGGCACGAGAGGTGCGGTATAAAGGGGTTACCGCCGTGAGCAGCGCCTCTAACTGTGGCTACCTCTTTTTCCTGCCCTCTCCTCTCGCCTGGGTCACCACAGTTAAATACAGGCAACAAAAACATCTTACACTTTGAAAAATTTCATAGATGGGGCCCTTAATGCGCAGGGTGGCCTCTTGACTTTTAAAGGGGAAATTTGGTATCAGTTAGATTTCAACTGCTGGACCCTTTGATCTGGGGGAGATGACTCGCTATTAGAAGAGTGTTGCAGCAGCTTACCTTTCCCCATTGAAAATGCATGCACACTCAGCCAAGCCAAGCTTTGCGGTGAAATGTAAAAAACAGTAGAGTAGCTGTGAGCTGAACACTAAATTGCCAACGACTGTCTAAAATGTATGGCCACTTTAGACCTTAATATCAAAATTTCATTAAGGTGCAAACCATGGTGTAGCAAACGGCCTCCCTCACCGTACGCTATAACTGCATTGCTGGGTCAAAAAAGACCAAGACAAACAGCAATCAGAATCAGCTCACATAGGGCAGGATCACTGTCCTGGCGGGCTTAACCCTTTTGATGCTTGGCCAATAGCACCATGGCATCTAGATCTTGTAGATGGAAAAGGCACCCTCTGTTCTAACCAATGGCAACCCTACCCTAGGGGTTTGTGGATGGTTATGATGACATCAGGAAGCCAAATAATGGTCTCCAGGTCTGCCATGTATTTAAGCCTATTAGGAAATTGCCTGAGTCAGGATTTATGGCTGCCTGGCAAAGGCCATAAAACCTAGTGATAACAGAGATGTATTGCTATGTATTATAATAAGATAGCATAGTTTAATCCCATAGTGGTGCAAAGTTTAAAAAAAAAAAAAGGTTTTGAACATAAAAAAAATTTAAAAAAAAAACAAAAAATAGAAAACCTTCCCCCCCCCAAGAAAGAAAAGCTTTTTATTCTAAAAAAAATAGAAAACCACAATATAAATAAGTATCGCAGCTTCCGTAACCATCCAGTCTATAAAGCTAACATGTTAAATTCACTCTGTATAGTGAACGCTGCGAATAATAAAAAAGAAGAAAATGTCAAAAAATGTTCATCCATCCTCAAAAACCCAACCTAAAAAACTGAATATAAAGAGTGATTAAAATTCTTATGTATTCCAAAATGTACCAATAAAAAGTCAATTTATTCCACTTTAAAAAAATCTTCACACAGCGGAAACCACACAAAAATAAAGGAACAATATTGTAACATAAAAACAGATTTTTTTCAGTGTTTTTAAAGATGCAAATATAATTTGATCATATGAGAAGGGCCTGTAAAATGAGATGTAGCTTGTAAAAGGGATGTAATCATTAAAATGTTGTTTTGTAGTAAATTGAATTCAATCAATTAAGTAGGGAAACATTTTCCGTGGCACGCTTAACAGCAGGCATCACCAAGGAGGGAACAATTAGTGGCAAAACACTGTGAAGATCCGTTGTCCAGGAGCCCTTTGCCAATCAGGCCCTTTGTTTCAGTAAAACATCCTGTGCACCTTCATAGATGAAATTCACCTCTCACATCAGTGGTACATGGTGCTCCCCGGTTCCTAGTGCTTACTTCCAATGCACCATTTGTCCACTCATGGTACACTTTCTGCACAAAGGGCGACATTTATGTAAAGGGGGGCTGCGGCAGAAGTCTGGCGTCTTTTCAGCCCGAAAACTGGCAAAGCCCTGTTCGCTAGATTTTTGATTAGGCGCACTCCATATCAGGCGCATTACAAATCGCCCGCCGGGACTTTTGTAATGCCCTAGATCGCCATGCTGGAGGCGGGGCCCCGATACAACCTACAAACCCCAAATTTATTGTGTTTACTACGGCAAATCAAGGCGCATTACTGCTGGAACAGGTAAACCACTTTAAAATTGTTTACCTGAGCCTGAATTGTCACTTAGTACAGGGAAAAACGCTAAATCTATGACCCACAGTAGAACAGGGTTTATAGATTTAGCGCAACCATCCATGCAAAAAAAAGGGGCCTGAGTGCCAAAAATCAAAGAGTTTACAAACTTAGAGTTTGAGGCTAAGTATAGTAGGGGTCATGCTTAAATATTTGGGCCCCTTCATCTGCTCTTATCAACTGTAATCTTATAATGTGACATACAAGCTGTTTAAAGGTGTGTTCCCATCTTTCACTTTATGGCATATCAATAGAATAAGTCATTAAATCTCTGAACAAATGGAGAACTGGTCGCCATTGCCAAGCATCAGTTGAAATGATGTAAGCCCGCTGGACTCCAAGCGGTGGAAACAGTGAATGATCCATCTGGGAGCTTCAAGGATAAATCAGAGTTTGGCAGATACCTACAAGCATTCAAAGGATCTATAAATCTTAGGGTAGGTAGAATAAGGGCCTGTTTACATGGCAATGGACAAATACCGGTAGGTTTGTCCGGTTTGTGTGCCGTCCCCACGGCCGCGGGGGGGCGGCTTTTCTTCGCGGCTTTTTCTCCGTCCCATTTACATGCACATATTCCGTCCGAAAACCGGGCGAAAGAATGTGCATGCGCAATATTTTTTAGGTGGCCGGTGGTTTGAAAAACCAGTGGGGACTGCTGCATGGGTTTTCCATAGGAGCCCGTTGTGCTCGTTTGCGGCCGGTTTTTCAGACGGTTTGCGGTTTTGCAGACCGTCTGAAAAACCGGCCGCAAACGAGCACAACGGGCTCCTATGGAAAACCCATTCAGCAGTCCCCACTGGTTTTTCAAACCACCGGCCACCTAAAAAATATTGCTCATGCACATTCTTTCGCCCGGTTTTCGGATGGAATATGTGCATGTAAAGGGGAAAACGGAGAAAAAGCCGCGAAGAAAAGCCGCCCCCCGCGCCGTGGGGACGGCACACAAACCGGACAAACCTACGGTATTTGTCAATTGCCATGTAAACAGGCCCTTATTCTACCTACCCTAAGATTTATAGATCCTTTGAATGCTTTGTAGGTATCTGCCAAACTCTGATTTATCCTTGAAGCTGCCAGATGGATCATTCACATGTTTCCACCGCTCTGGAGTCCAGCGGGCTTACATCATTTCAACTGATGCTTGGCAATGGCGACCAGTTCTCCATTCTGATCAGAGACTTTAATGACATATTCTATTGAATATGCCAAAAGTGCAAGATGGGAACACACCTTTAACAGCTTGTATGTCACATTAATAAGACTTACAGTTGATAAGAGCAGATGACAGGGCCATATTTCAGCATGACTCCTACTACTACTTAGCCCTCAAACTCTAAGTTTGTAAACTCTTTGATTTTTGGCACTCAGGCGCCATTTTTTTGCATGGATTGGTTGCGCCTGAATCTATAAACCTGTTCTACTGTGGGTCATAGATTTAGCGTTTTCCTGCTACTAAGTGACAATTCAGGCTCAGTAAACAACTTTTAAAGTGTTTACCGTTCCAGCAGTAATGCGCCTTGATTTGCGTAGTAAACACATAAATCTGGAGCTTCGTACGGTTGTATCGTGCCCCGCCTCCAGCATGGCCGATCTCAGGCGCATTACAAAGTGCCGCGGGCGATTTGTAATGCGCCTGATACTGGAGTGCGCCTAATCAAAAATCTAGCGAACAGGGCTTTGCCAGTTTTCGGGCTGAAAAGACGCCAGACTTCTGCCGCAGCCCCGTACATACATGTCGCCCTTTGTGCAGAAAGTGTACCATGAGTGGACAAATGGTGCATTGGAAGTAAGCAACTAGGAAACCGTGGAGCACCATGTACCACTGATGTGAGAGGTGAATGTCATCTATGAAGGTGCACACGGATGTACTGAAACAAAGGGCCTGATTGGCAAAGGGCCTCCTGGACAACGGATCTTCACAGCTGTTTTGCCACTAATTGTTCCCTCCTTGGTGATGCCTGCTGTGTAGCGTGCCACGGAAAATGATTCCTACTTAATTGATTGAATATACCAAATATACTACACACCCATTTTACATGATACATCCCCTTTTACAAGCTACATCTCATTTTACAGGCCCCTTCTCATATGATCAAATTATATTTGCCACTTAAAAACACTGAAAAAAATCATGTTTTTATGTTACAATATTGTTCCTTTATTTTTGTGCTGGTGCCGCTGTGTGAAGATTTTTTATATGTGGAATAAATTGACTATTTTATTGGTACCATTTTGGACTACATAAGAATTTTTAATCACTCTTTATTCCAGTTTTTTATGGTTGTTGAGGATGGATGAACATTTCTGACATTTTCTTCTTTTTTATTATTGCAGCGTTCACTATACAGAGTGAATAACATGATAGCTTTATAGACTGGATGGTTACGGAAGCTGCGATACTTATTATATGTGCATTTTCTATTTTTTTAGAATAAAAAGCTTTTCTTTCTTGGGGGGGGGAAAGGTTTTCTATTTTTTGTCTTTTTTAATTTATTTTTTTATGTTCAAACCTTTTTTTTTTTTTTAAATTTGCACCACTATGGGATTAAACTATGCTATCTCTATTATAATACATAGCAATACATCTCTGTATCACTAGGTTTTATGCCTTTGCCAGGCAGCCCATAAAATCCTGACTCAGGCAATGCCTAATAGGCTTAATACATGGCAGACCTGGAGACCATTATTTGGCTTCCTGATGTCATCATAACCATCCACACCCATAGGGTAGGGTGCCATTGGTTAGACAGAGGGTGCCCTCTCCATCCTACAAGCATCTAGATGCCATGGCTGCTATTGGCCAAGCATCAAAAGGGTTAAGCAGCCAGGACAGCTGATCCTGCCCTATGTGAGCACTGATTCTGATTGCTGTAGTCTTGGTCTTTGTGACCCAGCAATGCAGTTATAGCAGTACGGTGAGGGAGGCCGATAGCTACACCACTGGCTAGCACCTTACATGAAATTATTGATATTAAGGTCTAAAGCTGGCCATACATTTTAGACAGTCGTGGGCCAATTAGTGTTCAGCTCACAGCTACCTCTACTGATTCTTACATACACCGCACGCTTGGCTTGGCTGAGTGTGCATGTATTTTGAATGGGAAGGTAAGCTGCTGCAACACTCTTCTAATAGCGAGTCATCTCCTCCAGAATCAAAGGGTCCAGCAGTTGAAATCTATCTGATAGCCATTTCACTTAAGAGTCAAGAGGCCACCATGCGCATTAAGGGCCACATCTATGAAAATTGTCAAAGTGTAAGACTGTTTTTGTTGCCTGTATCAACTGTGGTGACCCAGGCGCAGAGGAGAGGGCAGGAAACAGAGGTAGCCACAGCTCAGAGGCTGCTGCTCACGGCGGCTAACACTCTTATCAACCGCACCTCTCGTGCCTCTCCCGCTCTGGCACCAGTGAAGAGGGGGTCTGCACTTTAGAGATGATAGTGGTGGTTGTTGTTCCCCCGGGACTTACTCTATAGGTGGTCTCTTTCTCAACTGCCTGCTGTGGTTGGTGTGCGAGGTGCCCTTGATGTAGAGTGCAGAAATAGGCAGAATACAAAGGGTTAACGGCTCCCAAATATCATCTGCGGCCTCTTTACTTTCCTTTAGCAAGTTGTCATACATACAGCAGTGGGCATCCTTCATGTTACAACACCGTCCTTCCAGTTGCAGCCACTCTGTAGACCGAGGCAGGGTGATGTTCCTAAGCCCAGTCCCTCGCCTGGCTTCTATCACTCCACTCCCATGGTTGATGCTGACCGCCGAGTCTAGAGGTAGCACAGCCCGCGTCAAGATGGCATGATGGAGCGCATCTCTGACAGCTTCAGACGCAGGCACAAACACCCCGAAGGTGGATATCAGTGCTGGAAACTCACTAACTCCAGTGGAGAGACAAGCTCCCCTGGAGAGAGACCAATAAACTAAATTTACCTGAGCTTTTATAACCTTCTAACCTACCCCCACCCTGTGTTGTCATTGTTTTTCCCGCCAAAGTCTTGAGTGATGGCGGCTGGTTAAATGTCTGCAAAACGGCATTACTATACACAATCCCCAGACATGTGCAGAGGCACTTTCTGAACACAGGGGTGAAACAGGAGTAATTTCTAGAACATTCTTAGTGTAATTATAGCAGACAACAGTGCAATTATTAATAAACATTATCAAACATTTTTAACCCTTAGTATTATACTGCACGACCTACTCCTGTATACTACACAACCAATCAGAGTTAATCTTTCATTTTTTCAGAGCATTATATGAAATGAAAGGGGAGCTCTGATTGGTTGCTATGGGCAACAAAGAAAGTCTTAATGCTACACAGCTTTCATACATGTTGGATTAGATGGTCACCCGGACCCACAAAAATCAGTGGATCTTTCCAACTTTCATCTAATTGATTTATGGCTAGCTGCACATGCTCAGTCTAATAGTGTCACAGTCTGTAGGGATACACCTCTTTGACAAGCAGAATGGTAACACCCAGTTGTCAGGTTATGTATACATTTCTAGGAGGAATGACAGAAGATTGGAACAACAGAGAATTCTAATAAGTCGTGCCCAGAAATTGTTACTTCATGGGGACTATAAGTAGCTACTAAAATAGGTATTTCATCAAGTCCTCTTTTAGACTTCCGGTTCCGGCGCTGGCGCATGAGGACGGGGTGAGGATCGGCTCCCCGCGCCCGCCGGCATAGTACCGCAAATAGCTGCTCAAAGCAGCGCTGACCAGGCCAGACACCGTGGGCACTGCTCCTCCGGGTACCGGAGCGTACTGCCCGACATAAGCCGCCGGAGTCGCGGACTTCGCCGCGTCACCGCGGCCCTCAGAGCACGGGGAGAACAGCGCGCAGAGGCCGGCCTGCTTCCTGAAGGGGGACAGCAGAGGCGCACGGCGCGCTAACAACACCAGGGGAGCGCACTGAGCGGCTGACTTCCTGAGTGCGGGGTAAGGAGACCACTGCTGCCCCTGTACAGGCCCTGCACAGAAAGACTGACTAACTCCTGGAGGGGGGACCCTGATACGGCCTGCCCGCCGCACGTCCGCTCCGACAGCAGAGGGCTTACCCACGTACCTCCTGCCGCGATCAGCCAGCCCAGCCTGCAACAAGGGGCCTGAGGCCATACACTGCCTTGCATATTTAAAGGGACACTGACCCCAGATAAACTGTGCACTAACAACGCAGAGCCACCACCTGCTGACTGCATAGAGGACAGGTCTGGCATTCAGAGGGGACTAACTCCCCACGTTCTGGCAGCACCTCTCCCTGATGGAGAAGTATCTACTGCGTAGCGCCCAAAAGACCGGAGCTGCACGGGAACAGCCACAAGTTACACCTAAAATGGCTTCCGCCGGTCGCGTGCCAGCCAGAGAAATAGAGGAAGACCACAGCAGTGCCAGCAGCAGCAAGGGGGAGGGGGACTACGCAGGATCTCTCCTGGAACCTTGCTCAGCGGGATCCCAGGGTTCGCTGACTCCAGCCTGCACTGTGCCGATTGATTACAAGCTCCTGGCTACAGAAGTGGCAAGACAAATAGCACCAGACCTGCAAGCGGCTCTTGAATCCACCGTCCAGGCCTCTCTGCTCAAGCTGCAGCAGGATGTTCAAGCTCACTCTGCCAGACTCGAAGAATTAGAGAACAGAGTAAATGACCTGGAGACTGACAACAGCACTCTGAACGCCCGTCTGAAGCTCTGCGCCAAAGCACAACTGGTGCAACAAGAACGCATCGAAGACCTTGAAAACCGCTCCAGGCGGAGTAACCTGAGGCTAGTGGGTCTCCCTGAATCGTTCAAACAGCGCGACCTACAACCCCTCTGCCAGGAAGAGCTGCCCGCTGCCCTGGGCATCAACCATGGCTGCCGTATCGAGAGAATACACCGAGTAGGCCCAGAGGGAAGAACAGCCCCAGCATCTAAATCTCAGCAACGGCAGAAGAGCCGCACTGTGATAATGAAGTTCCTGGACTTTAATGACAAGGCTGAAATCCTGAGGGCGTATCGCAGGCTCAACAAGCCACTACTACTCCAGGGGCATAAAGTGCTGCTATTTGAAGACTTCTCTGCAGAGGTTTCCCAGAGACGCCGCGCCTTCAGCAAACTCTGTACGGCACTATTTCAACAGAAGATCCGATTTCAGATTCTCTACCCGGCCACCCTCAAGGTGCTGGATCCTGATGGCCCGCCCAGGTTCTTCAACTCGGCTGTGGAAGCGGAAGAGGATCTGCGCGACCTTATGAGCTCCAGAGAGATACCGGTCTCCAAAACTCCAGCTCGACCACCGCGATCACCTGAGACGACTGCAGCTGATACCCTTGAGACCTCCAGGAGGAGACAGAAAGAGACCTCGTGGGCTCGCTCGCGATCTCTGTCACCACCTCCACTTTCGCCTAAAGAAAGCCGTCAGCCGAGACGGAGACGCCGACGGGACTCTACCCCTGACTGAGGAGACTGGTCACCCTGCTCGGCGAGGATCAGGTTCTGGGGAGGGGGAGGGTGGACTGTATGACCATCTTTCGATCACTTCCCTTGTGTGGAAGGCGAGAGTTGTCATAGGGGTCTTTACTAGACTGTCTTGAGATGCAAGTGCTCTCCTCACATAAATGATTATAGGCCAATCCGGGCGAAAGAATGTGCATGCGCAATATTTTTTAGGTGGCCGGTGGTTTGAAAAACCAGTGGGGACTGCTGAATGGGTTTTCCATAGGAGCCCGTTGTGCTCGTTTGCGGCCGGTTTTTCAGACGGTCTGCAAAACCGCAAACCGTCTGAAAAAAAAACGGCCGCAAACCCGTGCCGTGGGGACATGCCCTAATAATATGGGACTGTTCTTCAGCATTTGGACTTCGACCCCTATTTCCAGTTTAGGGCAATGTTAGTACTACAGCACACAGATATTTTAGACAGTTATATGCTTCCATCTATGTGGTACATCTGTGAAGGCCCTTTCCTGTTCCAGCATGGCTTTGCCCCTGTGCACAAAGCAAGGTCCACAGAAAAAGAAGTTTGATTTTGCTTGGACTGGCCCACAGAGGAGCAGGGTAAACCTCTAGTGGGCCCTTGGGCATGTTGAGTTCGTGGACATGGTGGGCCTGGGCTGCTTTTTCAAGGAAAAGGCAGAAAGTTAAAGGAGGAGTGCAAGAGTCATGTACAATACCTGTAGGGTGGGCCCCCCAGAATCAACTTTACTAGTGGTCCCCAAGAATCAACTCAACTAGTGGGCCCCAAATACCCCAGTCTGACACTGGGTTTGGAAGTCTTGTGTTTAAAAGAAGGTAAGATGCAAGTGGTTACTTATAAGTTGAAGAAATGGGTTAGAGCGGAAACAAACATAGTAGTAAGGTCATGGCTGAGGTTGGATGGGATCTAAGTGAGGTGCACTTTGTTTCCAAAGCTTTTCATCAGTAACACTGAAAAAACAGGTTTTCACCTCCTACTGGGAATGGATTTGTGACCTTCCTCTGTAGCAGTAAGTATAGCTTTTTTCTGTGATTCAGGTTATTAGACAGAACCTTTCTCTGATGTTGTTGATCTTGCCTTTGAAGTGTGCGGTAGACTCTTCAGCTAAGAGATATGGGAGGAAGCATCCGGGATGGAGGAGTTGGAAAATGTTACATAACTGTTTGGAGCTGTGGAAAAGAAATGAGAGGACCCAAAGAGCCGCTTGGCAGAAAGTGAGTGCAGACCAAAAAAGAGAAGTGTTGTTGGCATGTAATAAGGTCTTTCTCAAAGGGGCCCCTTCACACGGCCCCCAGTGCAATACCGGTCGGACTTTTCCGCTGGTATTTGCAGTTTTACAGCGGTACATGATTTCCGGGGGAGGCTCCCCCCCCTCGCAATGGAGTTCTATTCCGCCCGAAAACCGGGCGAAGAATGAAAATGCTCTTTGGTTTTTGGACCCCCGGTAAAAAAGCACCGCCAGTGAAAAACCTGTGCAGGGGGACCATGCAGGGGTTTTTCCCAAGGTCCTTTAAAATGTTCACCCGGGTTTTTACATACGGGTTTAAAAAACGAAAACCGTTTTAAAAACCGGGTGAAACCCGGCAAGGGACAAGGCCTAAGTGGATTTACTTCCAGCACACTCTGCGGGCTAAAAGTTTCTTCGGGTTTTTTCAACCGATTTGATTTGCAGAAAGTCTAATAAAAATTGCTGGTGTGATATGCGCAAAAAAAATGGGTACAGACTAGATGCCACAGAACCGAGTGCTTTTTGGCAAGCCCCAAAACACTTTTCAGTGCAAAATTACATGTGACACCCCTTGTTGATCGTACGGGTTCATTTGGTAAATACTCACAGACACTGATTAGGGGGACCCCGGGAAAACCACTTTTTTAAAAAGGGTTTGTCAACCAGAAATTGGGGACTCCAATTTAAAAAATTTTTAAATTTTTTTACTCCCCTTCCTCCAGTTCCGCACTATGTCCCCCGGTTCTTTTTTTCATTCTTGTACTTCAAAGGGGACGTCCCCGCTGCGGGGTCACTGCTTCTGTTACATCAAAATCCCAATTTTAGAGTTGCAAAGGGGGGACCGTCGGGCCACGCCTTAACTATGCCAAACACATGACATCACCCCAAAGACACCCCTCTAACCACCCCCAAAACCCCAAACACATGCCAAAAAAGGAGACATTTTCAGGATTGCTTTTATCCAATAGAAATATTAAGAAGTTGTTATTTTAATATACAGCGAGGAAGCAATCAGATATACAAGATATTTATTATGCAAATCTTTTTCCTAAATAAAAAAAAAGAGGGACTTTTATAGAGCTAAGGGGGCAGAGGGACCTGGGTTTTAAAAATAAAACTGCCCTCCAAAATAGGGACATTCGGGCTATGCTTCCATCACCACTCAGAAGTGAACGCTCCGAACGGGGCTCAAGAGACCACAGCAGCCTTTATTACACTACTTGGAAGTACAAGAATGAAATAAAAGCCCAAAAAGGATGCGCACTGGAATGGGGGAAAGGAAAGTATATGTTGTTTTTTTTTTCAATGGGCCACAGAAGCGATTAGTTTGTTTCAAAAGGGGCAACCCCTTTAAGGGAGTATTCTCGGTTGGTGCTAGTTTCAAGCCTCTGTGACTAGCCCCCATGAAGTGATGCTTCAATGGCATTAATTAGGGGTCTCGGCTGCCATTTTTTAAAGGGAGCTTTGCGTTCCCAACTAGTTATCAGGCATGTCGTTTGGCACTTTTTAAAGAGAGCAATTTTGGGTGGCACTAGCTTGGGGCAATTTTCGGCACTGATTCGGGGACCTTTTTTTGGGGGAACCGGTTAGGGGACACTTTTTGGTTGGCTAGTTTGGGGCATTTTTTGGGCGGCATGATTATGGAGCACTCTTTGGATAGCACGGGTTTTATAGGGACTTTCTGCCTGGCACTGCCACAGGACCTGTATCTGGCACGGGTTTTTGGGGCACTTTTGGGGGTGGTGTTTATGGAGCATTTTTTTCTAGCACTGTTATAGGTCTCTTTGGCTAGACGGGTTAGGGGCATCCTGGCTGGCACTGGTATGAGCATTCTCTGGTTGGACTGGTTATAGGGCACTCTTTGGCTGGATTGGGCTATAGGGATCTCTCTCGCTGGCATTGTTATGAGGCACTCTTTGGTAGTGGTATTTTTGAAGCCTCTTTGGCTAGGGTGGTTATGGGGCACCCCTTGCTAGCAGATTATGTGCATCTTGTGGCACCGGCTATGAGGCACTGTCTGGGGTGGACGGTTTTTATAGGGATTCTCTGGCTAGACGGTTATGAGACACTCTCGGGTTGCAGGGTTATGAGGTACTCTCTAGGTAGCAGGCATAGAGATTCTCTGGTTAGCACGGGTTATGAGGCACTCTCGGGTAGCAGGGGCTATAGAGATCTCCTGGTTACAGGTTATGAGGCACCTCGGGTTTGCACTGGTTACAGGGATCTTCGGGGCTGCACTGGTTTATAGACACTCTCGGTTAGACTGGTTATGGGTATCCTAGGTCACTGGTATGAGATCTCTTGGTTACCGGGTTTGAGGCCCCTAGGTAGCATGGTTATGGGGATCTCTCGGGCTAGCACTGGTTTTGAGACCCCTTGGTTTTAGCATGGTTATGAGGTACTCTCTGGGGTAGCACGGCTAAGAGATCTCTCTGGTTAGCACGGGTTATGAGGCACTTTGGGTGGCATGGTTATGATTCTCTAGGGGGCATTACTGTTGATGGATACTTGGTCTGTTACAGGGGTGTTCCGTGTGTCCACACACGAAAGTCGGCTTGTGCTTCTCGCATTTGTGGTGCCCTCTCCGTTCTTTCTATGGGAGTTTGGGAATTATTTAGGGGACTCTAAGCCGAGCACACTCCTTGGTACGGATTTCCCCATGAAGTGAATGGGGGGGACGGCCGCAAAATATGCTTTGGGGCCAGCTACATGTCCCTTTTAAAAACCTTGTTATACTGTGCGGGGGATTAGCAGGGCGAGTGTAAGGCCTTGCCCCCAGGCCGGGTTTTCTCCCCGGGGTTTTCGGGGGAAAGTAATTGTCTATGTAAAGGGGGAGGGCTTTTCTCCGCAACGCGAGAAAAACCCGTCCCCCGCGGGCCCGTGTGCAGGGCCCAAAAGTGGAAATACCGGTCGTTTTTGCCCGGTATTTGCACTGTCCGTGTGGAAACGCCCAAGGGGACCCTTTCAGAAGGAAAGGGTTTTCAACGTTTTTGGGTTTGTAACCGCCCCAAAAACCGTTGTACCCCCATGACGGAATTTAGAAAATTCCCCAAATTTTTACACTGCACATTTTTTTATACGGGGGGATTTTCACTTTTTAAAAAACCCTGAAACATCCCACAATATACGGGTTTGGGCGCAAAACTAAAATTTTTTGAAGGGGAGGGCGAATCGCAAACCGCAACAGCACCGCCCCCAAAACCATCCAAAAGATGATAAAATCCAAGCGGATTCAAAACAAATGGACCCCCTTCTGTCACGGGCCGTGTGGCTGTAGCCTACTCCTGGGGGTGACGGACTGCGCCCTCAACCCACCAGGGAATAGCAGCTTGTATGGAAATCCGGGCTGGGCGAGAGGACATTGTTGAATCACCCCCATGCGGCCAACTGGTTCGGTGTTGTTTCGGTGCACAGCTCCACATTAGCTCCAATGTAAACACTGTGCCTTGGGGGCAATGTCTGCAGAGGCTGTGGGTCCCCGACTGCCCCCCCCCTCCTGAGATGCAGGTTACCAAAACTGTAAGATTTCAATCAGGGAGCAGGGGGGCTGGGTTTCTCTGTGGGTGCATGTTATGCACAGCACTGTTTTTGTGAGGATGCAATGCTTTGCAGGGTCTGTGGGTTTGTGAGTGCTGTCCCCAAGTGGTGCATGTTTTGCAGGGGGACTGATATCTTGGTTTCTCTAGTTTGTGAAGATGGAATGCTCTGGGGTTTCTTGGTGCCCATCCTGGGGTTTTAATGCTTGCACAGTGTTCTTGTGCAATGCAGTGCTTTGAGGGCTTTGTGTTCTGGGGGCCCTGTCCTCCCGTGGTACAATGCCTGCATGGACTGAGGTTTGGGGGTTTTGTCTTTTAAGGTGAAAGCCTGGGATGTTTTTGCAGTAAATTGCTCCCAAAAAAAACTGTGGTTTTTTGAGTGCTTGGTCTTTGGGGTACATTCTCTGGGGAGTGTTCTTCATGGGCTGGGGACTTTGGTTCTTGCATGCACTTGGTTTGCTGGGGGATAAAACTTTTCAAGCCTGTGGTTTCTGTCTGTTGTCTTCCTGGGGTGTAATGCTCGTAGGCCCTATGGTTTTTGGCTAATTGGTTTTTCCCGGGGGGTAATTTCTCTGAGGGCCCTGTGGTTACTAGCGATGGTTTCCCTTTGGGGTAATGCGTGCAGGCCCCGTGGTTGCTGGCTGATTGGTCTTCCGGGGGGGGTAATGTCTGCAGGGCCCGTGGTTTTGGTATTTGGGCTTCTGTGGGGTAATGTCTGAAGGCACGTGGTTTTGGGTCTTCCTGGGGGTAATGCTTTGCAGACACTGTGGTTTTTCCCCGGGTGCTGGGTTTCCGGGTGTAAGGGTCTGCAGACACTGTGGTCTCGGGGCTTGATTTTTTGGGGTGTAATGCTGCACACTGTGGGCCCCTGGCTGATTGGGCTTCCTGTGGTGTGAGCTTGGGCCCTGTGGTTACTGATGATTGGTCTTCCTGGGTGTAAAGTCTGCAGGCACTGTGGTTTTTGGTTTCTGGGTCTTTCCGGGATGTAATGCTCTGCAGACACTGTTGTTTTGGTCTTTCCGGGGTTTTAAGCCTGCAACCCCTGTGGTTTCGGGTGCTGGGTCTTCGGGGTGTAAGTTCTGCAAGCACTGTAGACTTAAATTGCTTTGTGTACAGACCCTTTTGCAGAACAGTCAGAAAGCCCCCCCGCCCTTGGCTATGTTCACCGGAACTATCACCAAAATGAAAAAATTCCTTTTAAAAATAAACTTTTAATCAGAATCTCTAAAATAGTAACACCTAATGTGATAGTGTCAACAGAATACCAATTTAGGGGACAAATATCTACACATAGTTAGTACTAACCTTGCCAAGCCTCTACTTATCTACGGGAGAGAACCCCCCCCGACAAGGGCGCCCCCCTTGTAGACCTAATTTCGGCCCGACACACCCTCCAAAAAAAATATGTGCAGAGTAAAACTCCCCATTTTTACCACCTCAAAACCAAAAACCCAAAAGGGAGAAAATATTTTAGTTTTTAAAAATTTAAAATTAGTCTAAGAATGACATAACAAAACCCCAGACCCGGTTTTGTCCCTCTCTCATGGAATCTTCAAAGAGTTAAAAAAAACTGGACAAACCCTTTAAATTTTTTACTCCAAAAACTAAGTACATACATGTAACCCGTTCAGAGGGTCATTTCCCTGTTAGGCTATAATAGTTTTGTTCTTATGGGGAGGGAAAAAATAGAGAGGGTCAAACAAAATTTAAACTTAAAAAAAAGGGGGGAAAACCCCCCGGTCTTTTGATACAGTGGATTATTTTTTTTGCAATATCTCTAAAGAACCCGTAATCTGAGTGAACAGAGGCTACCATTTCATAATAATTCAGTTGGAGGAACTGGAGAAAAAATTTTCAGACTGGAACGGACAAGTCTATAATTATTTTAAACCTCCGACAAGGGGGGAAAAAAAGTTATATTAAATCAGACATGTATAAACAGATGTCAAAGATCTTCTCAAAGGGCAAAAAAGGGATTGATATTTTATCCAAGATCAACAACAAACTTTATTATGGAACTAGAAAAGCACTTGTGGGAAAGGTTTAGGAGGCCTGATAACACATAAGAATTTAAATTATATGCCATCAAACCCCCAAAAACCCACATTTTTTCTCATCCCTAAAATTATAAGGGGTTTACCCCATAAAAGGTAGACCAAAGTTCAGGGGGTAGGGTCAATTACCGCAAAGTAGGGGTTTATTAGAAAATATCTTTAAAGGGTTTGTCACTACATTGCCATCTTAATAAAAGTACTTCAATCTCCCGCGTGACTGGGAAAGGGGTTTCAGTCAATGAGAAGTCTCTTGGGGCCCCTAATGTAGAAAACCGGTTTGTAATTCCCCCCATGAAAATTGGATTCAAGCAGTTGAATATTTTTTGTCCAAAAAGTAAGAAATTCCAGGGTCATAATGCCTTTGTCATTAATTACTTGACTTCGTGTTAAGACATAAATTTTTTGTCTTTTCAACAAACCTTCCACCAGCTCAGGGGGCACCCCCCGCAATGGGGAGGGCCCCCGTCTCCCCCTTGCAAATTTTTTTGGGTGGTGGGGGGGCCACTTTTGGGGTCCCAACCCGGGGATGACAATGCCCCCCCAGATTTATTCTGGGGGGGTACATTTATGACATCATCATCCCTTGGAAGGAAAGGGTCTTTGAGGGTTCGTGCAAGCTCAATAAAAAAAAACGGATGCATTTCACATTTGAAAGCGAGAGGTTTACCCCTTTTTGATTCCTTATTATTAAAGATCCTAATGGCAAATCCCACGGATTGTATGGAAAAACCACACAACTAACAGCGTTGCACTGGGAAAGTTACCACCCATTACCCGTAGGGAGGGGAAAACCGAAGGGGGGGCCCAAATTTCCCGAGAGTTAAGGAAACTGGGTCCAAAAAGATTTGGG
>JAODAL010067189.1:0-17409 GCA_025379985.1 Phyllomedusa bahiana
ACCAACCGAAAAAAAATTCCAAAAACGCGTGTAAAGTACCTAAACACAAAACATTTCAAGCCATTTTCTAGGGTTTTTCAGTGCGAGACTCCCTTCCACCCTTGCATCTTATGAAGCGTTGAATGTTTATGCCACAAGAAATGAAATAAGAGATTTTCTGAATTTGGAGGTGCTGCTGGATTTTCTACCATATGGTGACAGGCTGTTGAACTCTTAACCCTAGGACAGAGAGCCCCTGTGACTCCATGCATCCTCCTGAAGTTGAGTTGGATTTTCCTTCGTGATAATTTTCTCTAAATTTGTCTGAAATTCTGGGACTTTTTTTTTTTTTTACTTTACCGAATACCTTTTATAGCCTTTTGGGCTCCATTTCTCTACAACAAAACTCCAAAGTCTCTGGGTCTATTCACAAACTCTCTAAATCCTCTTCTTTTGACTACCTGCTGCTGCCACTAGAGGGAGCTGGAGAGCTAACAGAAGACATGCTTACTGAAAAGTAAGCTCCCGGTGTCTGCAGGTTATTAACCAAGTTACCTCTGGGCCTATTTATGGTGGTCGCTTTTTAACCCCTTCCCGACATAGGGCGTATGGATACGCCCTAGCGGGAAGTGACTTACCGCAAATGGACGTATCCATACGCCCTGGCGATCGCGCGGCTTGTGGGCGAGCCACGCACGATCGCAACATGGGACCAGCGGTAAATTACCGCTGGCCGCATGCCGTATCACTGGTCATGGATACTGCACAGTGAGCGCTGTTAAAAATAAAAATAAAAAACACTACTAGGATTGCAGTATTTTCTTCACCCTCCCTTTCCCAAAAAAGGGTTTTAAAACTGATCAAAAATTTTGTCCCCCAAAAATTATATCAATAAAAACGTCAACTCTTCCCGCAAAAAACAAGCCCCTACACAGCTCCGTACACAGAAAAATAAAAAAGTAATGGCTCTCAGACTATGGCGATGCAAAAAAGTGTTTTCCTTTTTTAATAAAGTGTTTATATTGTGTAAAATCAGTAAAAAAAAAAAAAATATAAAAATTGGATATCGCTGTAATCGTATCGACATGATGAGTAATATAGTATGTCAGTTATACGGACGGTGACCGCTTTTAAAAAAATAAAAAAAAAAAAACACAAACCAGGAATGCTGTTTTTTTGTTCAAAATGCCTCACAAAAACCTTAATAAAAAGTGATCAAAGCGGCATATGCCCCCATAATGGTACTAAAAAAAAACATTAACTCATCCCAAAAAAACAAGCCCAGAATCATCTCCGTGTACAGAAAACTGAAAACTTTAAGGCTATAAGAACAGAACAACAAAAAAACTCAATTTTTTTTTATAGAACTATTTCTATTGTGTAAAAGTAAATAAACATAAAAAAACTATATAAAAAATCTAAAACCATTGCAATTGTACCGACCCCCATAGTAAAGTATCCTGTCATTTACACTGCACGGCGAACGCTGTAAAATTGAAGCTCAAAAAACAATGGCGGAATTGCGTTTTCCCTCATTTTCATAGCCCAATGCAAAAAAAAGCAATTTTTGAAACACCTGTGCACCCAAAATGTACAATACACCCCTAGATGAGTTCTTTGAGGCGTGCTGAATCCAAAATAGGTTTGACTTTTGGAAGGTTTCACCTGTTCTGGTACTTTGGGGTTTTGTATATGCGACATGGCCCCACCAAAATCTCGCATTTTCCAAAAAACCAAGTAACACTCCCTCCCTTATACCCCTGCCATGCGCCCAAACAGCAGTTTACACCCATGTAGGGTATTGCCGAACTTGGAAGAAATTGTGTAAAAAGGTTTTGGGTGCTTTTTACCAGGATTTCTTGTAAAAATTAAACCTTTTCAGCTAAAATTGCAGATATTGGAAAAAAAAATTGTTTTACCATTTTCACAGCCTAACGCTAAAATTTTTTGTGACACACCATGTGGGGTCGATATGCTCACTACACCCCTGGATATATTCCTTAAGGGGTGTAGTTTCCATATGGGGTATTTTTAGGGCGTTTATTTGGGGGTTTTGGAACTAGGGTGTCCGCAAACCTGAAATCCCCTAAATAAAATGGTATGAAAATGAACTCCAGAGTTTCCCTAGGTTTCTCCTCCTATTCTGTGGCTTGTGTTTAGCCAAATAATTCACTAGGCCACAATGGGATCTCTGAAAACGGCAGAATCTGGGAAACATAATTTAAATTGAAATTTTCCCGATCACATTTACCCAATTCTTGTGAACAATGTATAAAAATTTAAAATCTGCAAAAAAAGAAATTTGAAATTTAAATTCCCCTTTGCTTTAATTCCAGGAAACACCTAATGGTAAAAAACTTCCTAAATGGGGGTTTTGAATGCTTTAAGGTGTAGATTCTTAAAAGGGCATTTAAGGGGTATCTAACATACAGGCCAATCAAAATCATTTAAACTGGAAATGGTTCTCTAAAAAATGTATATTGCAAAAATTTGTTGAAAATTTGAAAAAATACTATTTCTAACCCCTAATGTCGTAAAAAAAAAAAAGACATTTAAAAAAATGATGCCAAAAAACAGCAGACATAGGGTAGATGCCAGTTATAAACTATTTTGAGTGGAATAACTATCTGTCTTACATGCAGAAATTTTTGAAGTTTAAATTGGTAAATTTTTCAAATTTTTTCACGATTTTTTTGATATTTTTCACAAATAAACAAACATTTTTTGGACCAAAATTTCTTACTATCTTAAGCAACAATGTGTCACGAGAAAACAATCTCTGAATCGCATGGATAGGTTAAAGTGTCAAAAGTTAAATTTTCACAATAAAGTGACACATGACAGATTTCAAAAATAGGGCTCTGTCAGAGAGGCCAAAACTGGCTCCGGCGGTAAGGGGTTAAAAGAAATGGGCGTGGGAGGTACAAGTGGAGGTGCGGCTGCTTAGTTTAGAAATTGAGCACATGTACTGCAGGGCAGACTTCATTTTGAACCAGGATCCCTTATTCCAAGTGTCAGACCTTAATCAAACAGGTTGTAACCATTATTAGGTGGCGGCAGAGCCTTCCCGGAGCGATCGTAGGTCCCACGTGGTGGCGGCCCCCGTTGGAGTCTGGTTTGCTCTGATGGCTGGGGTGTCTGTGCTGTACATGTGGAGAGGATATTTGCTCTGTCTACTTAGAGAGTCACTTGAGGCCTGCACCTCAGGGATAAGGAGTGGTCTGCTCTTAAGCAGGATGAGGTTTAAGCCTTCGACCTTGATTTAAATCCTGCTGTTTGCTTTTTGTAATCTTGTCAAGTAAATTGCACTGTACGCTGCAGGCCGTAAATATAGGAATGTGCGCCGCCGTCTGGGGAGGGGATTAGGGGCTGCGCACAGCCGCGGCTGCACTAATGAGCATTGTGCGAGGCAGCGCTTGGCTTCAACTCATTCATCTTTGTTTACTACGTCCGCTACTATTGATGAAGGCACTTGTTTGACTCGTCTCCTCTAACAAGTTACTGCACGATTCGGGCTGTGTTCACATGACGTTATTGGCCTCCATTTAACTTACAAACCAGAAGCTCCCAGCGTTCTCGGTTAACATTTTACAGGGACTTTCATGAGCACTGAAAACGTGTGTCGCAAACTTGCGGCAAAGTGTACGTCCCCCCCCCCCCCCCACCCCTCTACAATACATGGTACATCAGCGTCTCCTGGCAGCTAAAAGCCAATGACTTCGAACAGAGGTGGTACTGTGGCATCTGTTCCCTCCACAGGATGAGCAGGTATTGGGCTATGCTTACCAGGCCTGTGGAGTCGGTGGCTATTTTGCAGGAGTCGGAGTCAGCATAAAATGGACGACTCCCAAAATATATAATTAGTTGGTCCAGTTAGTTCGATGCAAAGAGCAAGAGGCATTAGGTCCGGCCGGTGCTCCTGCTCCCATATCTTCAGCCTCATCACATGAGGAGTGTAATTGATGACATGGAGCAGGCAAAGCGCGGCCCCAGGGGAAAAGATTCTGCTCCCAGGGCAAACAGATTTCAGCAAAATTTTTCCCCTGTTTTCAAAGAAGTAGAAGATCAACCATTCATCAGACCTGACTGTGGCTGAGGCAATTCCTTTATACCCTGACATTGTTAGAGATGTTACCCTTGTGGTCACCGCTTAGCTGCAACACCCAGCTGACAGATTCCTGTTATTCCTCCTAGAAATGTATTACTGAATCTGTCAGCTGGGTGTTACCAGTTAAGGGGGGAGGTGCCTGAGGCAATTCCTATACCTGACTTGTTACGAGATGTTACCCTTGTGGTCACCGCTTAGCTGCAACACCCAGCTGACAGATTCCTGTTATTCCTCCTAGAAATGTATTACTGAATCTGTCAGCTGGGTGTTGCAGATCAGGGGTGTGTCCCTGCATGGGCAGACAATCTGAAATCAAAGATCAGTCAATGTATGCAGGGCACCTCCCCCCTTAACTGGTAACGCCCAGCTGACAGATTCAGTAATACATTTACAGGCAGGAATAACAGAGCTATAAAGGGAGAGGCTCCAGAATTACTGTTTCACAGGGAACACAAGGATTTACTATAACGTCAGAAGTCACAGGTCTTCTTTCACTCGTGTGGTATAATAGTGACTTATACACTGTTAGGAGCAGAAATATTGCTGTAAGACGGCTCAGGATTATAAAATATACAAACTCTTATGAATGTGGGGGAAAAAAAAGCTAATTTTAAGTCCAGGGGTGCGAATAGTTGGCTCTTGTCTGCAGCGCCGGACCAGCAACATGAAGCAACTTCCGCTCATATAGGTGGTCGGGTTGGAGGCGCCCCAGTGATGTCCATACTGGGTTTCTCTGAAAATAAGGCAGGGTCTTGTAGTATTTTTTGCTCCGAAAGACGGGTTAGGGCTTATTTTCAGGGGATGTCTTATTTTCTTGTTCATATGTACATATGGTACCGTACAATGGTAAATGATTGGTGTCTATTCACCAAGAAAAACAGACACCCTTCACCTAGAGAAGCAGGCACCCCCCAAAAGAATCGCCCACCAGACCCTCATAGATCCAGAACTTTAGTTAGTAAGTGTTGTTGGTGGATGGGCTGTCGCACACAGATCTGCGTAGGTCCCTCTCTGTTGGAGCCGCGTTCCACTGAGAGCCCGGCACTACCCAACCCTTAGGCCATGTCCCCACGGCACGGGTTTTCGGACAGTTTTTCAGGCGGTTTGCAGTTTTGCATACTGCCTGAAAAACCGGCCAAAAATAAGCACAACAGGGCTCTGGAAAACCCCTGCAGCAGTCCCCGCGCACCGCCCGCATTTTCGGACGGAATCTGTGAATGTGAAGGGCTTTTCTCCACTTATCACAGAGAAAAGCCATTAGCCCCCCCGCCCGGTATATATAAACCGACCACTATATGTCCCTTACCGTAGGGACGCAGCCTTATTGTTGTGGCGTCTTTCTTTTTTTTTTTTTTTTTTTTTTTTTTTTTTGTGGAGGTGTTTCCTTGATGAAGGGTCCTCTGTATCTGTCCTGCTGTATTCCATTTACTTCTTTGTACACGTATAGCTGCCTGGACACTTTTTTTTTTTTTTTTTTTTTTAAATTTATGAAATGTAGCAAAGACTTATTTTTGGCGTAGGGATTATATTTTAAGCCTATTCCAAAAATCCTGAAAAATCATGCTAGGGGTTATTATCGGGGTAGGTCTTATTTTCAGAGAAACCGGACACATCTTAATAATGAATGTCGTCTTTTCTGCTGATCAATGCACGAAGGAGGAGCCGTCTGAAGAGAGGTTCTGTAATATCCTCTGAGGTCCATTAATCAGTATATAGGTAGTAGAAGGTTTTATTGTTTTAGTATTTTGAATGAATCGCCTAAACCAGTCTTACCCAGCCAGGGTTCGGGTGAACCTTGCTGTTCCTTGGAAGCTGGTCATTGCTTCTTCAGAAGGTTACATCAGCCGGTTAGCATGTTAACTACAGAAATGGCAAGAACTGATTTCATCTTGTTCTTAAAGAGGTTTTCACACCATGCTCTTCACAGCCAGCTTCAGGCTCTCACTTCCTGTTTTGGGCTGTGGGGGTGTCTACAGCAAGGATTGACATATCGGCTCTATTCCTAGCTGAGCCTGTTAGGAGGTCATTAGTAAATGAAGGGATCTAAATAGGAGAGGCAGAAGGATAGAGAGCTGTAAAGGGTTAAAGTGTGTCAGAGGCATAAACCAGCACCTGTGCTGCTAAGACACGGCAGGGAGTGACATCACCATCCCGACCTAGGGAAACTTATCTGCTGCGTGTACACACAAGAATTGCTCTACCTCTGCAGGGAAGAAAAATCAGAACAGCAATGTATTTAGTAAAAAATCTTTAACCCCTTAACGACCGCCCACCGGCTTGACGTCGACTGGTGCGGGTCGTTCGTCTACAGCGACATCTTTTGGCGTCGCTGCAGACTTCTAGGTTTGCGGCGCTGCAGCTGCGCTGGGATGGGGGCTGTACTACACAGCCCTGATCCCAGAGCATGTCCTGCGAGCATCGAGGAGCGGAGGAAACCTCCGCATCCCGGTGCTTTAACCCTTTGATTGCGGCGGTGCATTACTGCAGCGCAATCAAAGGGTTTCCCTGCTCTGTCGGGTGATTGGAACACACGGTGACCTGACAGAGCCCGGGGAACGGCTGCACAGTCAGCCCTGGGGACCTAGAGTGGCCCCAGAGCTGTCTGTGTATGAAGCCAGTGACCAGGGCACACTGTGAGCTGCCCTGATGACTGCCTAAGTCACTGACACATTATAATGTGTTAGCATATATGAATATGCTAATACATTACTTTTTTTTTTTTTTTTTTTTTTTTTTTTTACATTTAGTAACAGTTCTTCCTTAATGGGATTAAAAAAAATAAAAATAAAATAAAAATAAAAATTTAATAAAAAATAATTGTGCATGAATTACATACACAAAAAAACCTACACATACTAGGTATCCACATGACCGTAATAACCTGTAGAATTAATCTATCAAGTTATTAAGTGTGAAATGTGAATGGTGTAAAAAAAAAAATAATAAAAAATACTGCCATTATTTATAAGTGAACTTAAACTATTCCGCCATAAAGTACAACTTGTCTGGAATAAAACGACGCCTCATCCAACTGCGTCATTGAAAAAATAAAAAAGTTACAACTGTTGAAACTCAAGGAGGCAAAAACTAAAAAAATGTTCTGGTCATTAACTACTTTTCAGGCGTTTGGCTTAAGGGGTTTAACATGTAGGCAAAATGTAATCAGTGAAATAGTAATACCCCTTTAAAGTGGGCATACGCCTTTGAGCTGGAGACTGTCTGGGTATCGTGCTTTCCCCCCCCACCATGCACCTGCATATTCGGCTCTGAGTGTATGTGTTCTCATGAGGGCGGCTGTACACCTTCAGTAGCTGTTGGTTCAACGCTCAATTGGCCAAGAGGTACTCCGCCATTAGGTTCACAATCTGTTTCTCTAAGCCTGTGTGTTATCGATGGGGAGATGAGTAAGGCTGGGTACACACCATGTATTTGCTGTACATTTGGCATGTACGCTGGGAAAGTTAATAATATAGATATATTTAGTGTATATATCCATAAGTGGCTCGATGTAGGCCAAACGGTGTCCTTTCGGCCTCTGTTTAGCAGGTGCTGTTGTATGTCACTGGATGCAAAAATAAATCTATACGTTATTTTAACATAGCACCCTATGGGTGATGAATGCCACCACTTCTGTTTAATGTACGCAGCCTGGCCTGTATGTTAAGCAGAAGCCACTAATGTGATGTGTCCCGAGCCTCAGCACTGCCAGCTATCTGGGAGCACGTGTGGTCAGCGCAGCCCTACATAAGGCAGCTCGTCCGGCACCGCAGCAATGATTCACGTCTGAGATGGGGCAAGAGAGCGGCTCTTCTGTAATAGTAGGTTTGGCCACCATTGACCTGAGCAGAGTAACGTCTTGTGTGTTGAGACCTTTCCCCCGTGAAGGTGAATGGATCCCAGTGCGGTTCTGGCAGCGGGTTGTGCTCTTGAAGTCCTCGGCTCTTTGTAAATAGTGCGCTTGCTCCCAGCAGGTCATGTGAGGACAGCGAGCAGCTCCGGCCGCTCACCTCCCTGCACTCGTGTGCGGCTCCTTCCTGCCTCTCTATGAAATGATTGCTATCATCTTCAAGGAAACGCTCGAGACGTCTATAAATGCACCAGAGCTGCCGCTGCTGAGAGACGGCACAGTTATAAATGTGTCCAGAGTAGTGATGACCTGCAAACGCTTCCCATGACGTCAGGACAGGAACTGGCGGTCTCTGGGCTATAGGGGCTGTGTTGTGTTACAGGGGTGTTCCTATCGAACATGTTCATATCAATAGAATATGCCATAAATGTGTGATAAGTCCCATGGAAGTGTCGGCTGAGGACGATGAGCTGGTCACAAGTCTCACATTCATTTCACTGAAAGTTCAGCCATGCACTGCCACTTGGCTGTGCCCAGTCTTCAGATAGGTGGGGGACCTGCACCTATCACACATTTATAGCGTATCCCACCTCCTCCTCTCACCCGCTTTCTGTTGGTGTCCTCCAGCGGTCAGTCCTGGGTCCTCTACTCGTCTCCATCTACACTCTTGGCCTCGGTCAACCTAGCATCACATGGCTTTCAGTTACACTGACACCAAACGCTACACCTCCAACCTAGAGGTCAACCCTCTGCTCTCATCAATCCATCCTCAACTCTGCTGCCCGTCTGATCCACCTCTCGCCTCACTACTCCTCTGCCTCTCCCCTCTGCAGATCCCTTCACCAGACGCCCATTGCCCAGCATATACCATTAACATTACTAACCATGACCTACGAGGCTCTCCATAACCTCTCCTCCATACATCTCTGCCATAATCTCCAGATACTTCCCTTACATAATCTCCTGGACCACCTTCTCTGCTCTCCCCTTATCAGCTCCTCACACAACCGCCTCCACGACTTCTCCCGTGCTTCCCCCCACACTGTCGGACTCCCTGCCCCAACACATCAGACTCTCCTCCACCCTCTCTCATTTAAAAACCAACCTGAAAACCCATCTCCTCAGGATATCATGCAATCTACAATAACCCTGCTGCCACTACACCACAAACCTGTGCCCTGTGTACAAGGGCAGGAAGCCCATTGGCATCCTGCTTCCCTGCGCCAGCGGTCATGCGCCTGTCGTAGCTCAATGAATGAGAGACCTGCTAGATCTTGCTCATCATTGCCATTGCTGCAGGTGCTGTATTTCCCCTGGATTTGCTCTGTAACCCGGGCAGTCCTAGTTAGAGGGGAAATGAGGAAAAAAGGTGAAAAAAATGAAACCAAACCTTTTTCCTGACCCTTATGGGCGGCCACTGTATGTAAAATTATATATTCAGAACTTTTAGCCCGGCCCTGATGAAACTCAAACTTCACATAAGCTATGGATAAATTTCCTTGACAGAAAAATGACAATTACAAAACTTTCTAGCGCCACTTTTGCTTTTAAAAAAAAAAAAAAAAAAAAATTAGAAAAACTGCCTTTTTCCCTCATGGTTAAAAAACAAACATAAACCCCTTAAATTTACATAAAAATAAAACCCAACCTATCTCGTCAAAGGCGAAAAACGAGTAGAATAACAGAGTGCAAGAAATCGTTTAAGGATATATGGAAGGGAGGTGCCGGGGGCCGGTGGGGAAATGGGACGAGCTTGCTTTTCGTATGTATTACGGAGCTCGCCTTCTAATGCTTGCTTTCCTGCGTTAGGGCCGGGCCTCTATCTACTGCTGACAAGGAGATGTAGGCCCCCATCCCTCAGTCAGTCCCTCAGGCTCTTCCACCCTCCAGCGCACTCGTTTACTTAGTAAAATATTTCACACCCTTCCTGAAGGGTCGGATTAGGGAAATGTCTTCAATGAAAGGTTTTCCAACCAGTTTAGGCTGCTTCCCCTACCGGGGGCATAAGAATATCTGCTGAAGAACAAAGGACGGCAGCCAATGTGAAGAGCGTGGCAGGGGTTACGCAGGACAGGTCTGTGGAGGGATAGTGCTCTGCGCAGAAGACGTGGTGGCCGAGCCCTAGAGACTGAAGGGCGGCCCGGGATCCTGTGTACATAGGCTTGAGCATACAGGAGGGGACGGTCTGTTTACCAAGTGTCACAGGCCATGGGAAAGGAGCCCGAGGAGGAGATCTCACCACCGTGAACATTTCAGACCTCCTAGACAGACTTTTTTTTTATTTTTTTTTTTTAATGTTGACTGCCATTCGGACTTTGTTTTGCTACTTGGTGCTGCTTGTAAATCATAGGGCAGGTTCACACAGCGGTTATCGGCGCGTTCTGTGTGCGTCGCTATACGCCTGCTGTTTTAGAAGTAGTCGCTCCGGCCCCAATTCACCTTTCCTTTCCCCGGCTGGAAAGAAGCGGGTGATCCATACGCGCCGGGTAATACGCTGCAAATCATAGCACTCAATGAGCGGTGTGATTTTTACGCCGTGTGAACAGACCCTTAATAAAATTCAGCGAGTTGGATGTGGTGGCTCTATACAAAGTTGTCTCAAGTGTCATAACATTTTGTGGCCATGCAACACTGAGAGGTGTTGGAGTCGAACTTGACCAGGGTCAGTGTTCTCATGGATTTTGCATGTTCGCTGAGAATCCATCTGCCAAGACTCGCGACAAACCTTTCAGTACGGTGAAAATAACCATTTTGGAGCAACTTTTCCTAGAAGTCTACATTGTATTGTTCCAACTTGAAACGTATAAACCAGGGCTGTAGAGTCGGCAAGCCAAAGCCCCGACTCTTCAATTTCCTAAACCTCCGACTCCTGACTCCCTCATACACGGCGCATGTTTAAGTGATCACTTTACTGTAGTAAAATGGTAACATCCGGCTTTTTATCACTTTATGATACAATAATCAAGCTATTTAGGTAGAACAGTCACTGACAAGCAAAAGGGTAACAATGTTTTGATCTTTTCAATGTGTGGAAGAGACCTGGGATCAGATTTTGGTCAAGATATGCTTGAATCTGATCCAGAGCCCAGAAGGATTTTAGGCAGAGCTGAAACCAAAGGCAGATTTCCCAAAAACTAACAAAATAATAAAAATTAACATTTTGATTTTTAAGTGCGAAACGGTAACAAATGCATTTACATGACAAGTTTCTGCAGAACTAAACAAATTTCTAAATACTTGCAAGTCAATTTTGTATAAGATAGGTAGAGGGGCTGTATTAATTGCTCTTTGCACTGCATCAAACTGACTGGACCAACTTATTTATTTTGGGAGTCTGAGTCGGTCCATTTTATGACGACTCCAACTCCACAGCCCTGGTATAAACAGACAGATATCTTAATGTTTCCATTCAGGGTGCCCCCGCCGGCGCCCTGTGTGTGCCCGTGCCGGTGCCCTGCGTATACTGTTTTTCTTCTGATTCCAGTAAATAACCCTCTGTACTTATTGCATAGCTGCTGTCTGAGATGTCGTGTTATTAATAGTTAATTGTAAAAATAACAAAAAAAAAAGATGAGGCAGAAAATGTAGTGCGTCTTCTCCACTGACAAGGGGCATAGATACGCTGTGGAGGGGGTAAACTGGAAAGTTCTCCCCTCCATACAACTTTTAAAACCTGGATACCAGGGTACTGACCTTTGTGGTGGTCACATGATAAGACCTGCTGGGGGTGGTAATATTGGAGATTCTGCTCCTCCATACACAATGTTACCTGGATACCGGGGTACATCCTGTGTGGGGGTCACATGAAAAGATCGCTGGGGGGGAAAAATACTGAATTTTCCCCTCCATACGCTACTTTACCTTGGAACCAGGGTCACATACCTGGTGGTGTCACAATAACCGTTGATGGGAAAGGTGGTAATATGGAGAAGTTCTGCTCCTTCAATACAATACTTTTATCTGGATACCAGGGCACATGACCTGTGTGGTGGTCACTGATAAGAGCTGCTGGAGTGGTAAAAATTGGAGAAGTTTCTGCTCCTCCATACCAACTGTTACCGGATACCAGGGCCCATGACCTGTGTGTGTGGTCACAGATAAGACGCTGCTGAGGTGGTAATTTGGAGAAGTTCTGCTCCCCTCACACTATATCTGGATACCAGGGTCACATGACTGTTTTTGGGGGGTCAATTGATAACACACATGCTGGAGGATAATAGGGAAAATTTGCTCCCATACATACTTTTAAACCGGATCCCAGGTCACTATAAGAGCTGCTGGAGGTATAATGCTGGAGAATTTCCCGGCTCCTCCATACACTACGGGTTACCTTTGATACAGGTCACATAAACTGGTGGTTGTCACAATGATAAGACGCTGCTGGAGGTAGTAATACTGGAGAGTTCGCTCCTCCATACACTACTGTTACCGGGATACCAGGGTCACATGACCTGGAGGGGGGTCACATGATAAGACATTGCGGGAGGTGGTAATACTGGGAGAAGTTCTGCTCCCTCCATACACTACGTTACTGGATACCAGGGGTCACATGACCTGTGTGGTGGTCACATGATAAGATGCTGCGGGGGTGGGTAATCTGGAAAAAGTTCTGCTCCTCCATACACTACTGTTACCTGGATACCAGGGTCACATGACCTGTGTGGTGGTCACTTTGGTAAAGGCGGTCGTGATGAGGAACATCCTGTTTTGCATTTGTTTTCTCTGGGTCTTGCAGGTAGTGTCATCGGGGTCATAAGTTGTGGGTATTTGTGCATTCAGTGGAAGCAGCTGATAAATTGGATGTCGTTGGTCACATGACCTTTGCTCCCTGCAGAGTTGTGTGTTTATGAGAGTGTAAAATATTTAAATATATATAGATTTTTTTTGAGGGGGGGGGCAAGAAAGTTGTACCTGAATACAAAGAAAACTTACTAAAGGCCTTGCTGCACTCCTCCCAGCAGTTTTGTACACAGAGGTGGGCATCTTGTGAATAATTCATACAGCGTGGTATACCAGAATCACTGGGCGACACACGATGCTCTTCAGAGGAAAGAACAAAAGCCAAAACAGTTCTTATATACCGTATAAACTCGAGTATAAGCCGACCAGAGTATAAGCCGAGGCACCTACTTTTGCCACAAAAACGACAAAGCTTATTGACTCGAGTATAAGCCTAGGGTGGAAAATGCAGCGGCTACTGGTAAATATCAAAAATAAAAATGGATGCCAATAAAATTACATAGGCAGTTTAATGTCCCCTATAGGCAGGTATATGTCCTCCATAGGCAGTTATAGGCAGATATATGTCCCCTATAGGCAGGTATAGGCAGGTTTATTATTATCATTTATTTTGGAGCGCCCTTGATTCCAGGGCGCTGTACATTTCAGGCGGGTACATAAATAACATTGGTCAAACAATTACAAAGTGACAATAAGTGACAAACAACTGGTACAGAGGGAAAGGGGCCCTGCCCACGAGGGCTTAAAACTCTACAGGGAAGGGGTGAAGAGACAGAAGGTGGGGGGCAGACATGTTTGTGGGGCGGAGCAGTGCAACCGGTTAATGTTGGTTATAGGAAAACCTGAAGGGTAGGTTTTCAGGTTACCTTTGAAGCCGGTGAGAGAGGGGAGAGTCTGAGGTGTTGGGCAGTGAGTTCCAGAGTGTGGGGGAAGCACGAGAGAAGTCTTGGGAGACGGTTTATGTAGGAGCTGATAAGAGGAAGCAGGAGAAGTCCTGCGAGGACGGTTTTTGCGTGAGGGAGGTATTTAGAGATTAAGGCAGAGATGTATGAAGGGGCGGAGGTTATGAAGAGCCTTGTAGGTCGAAGTTGCTAGCTTGAACTGGATTCGCTGGGCATGGGGTAGCCAGTGAAGGGATCGGCAGAGGGGAGGTTTATGTCCCCCATAGGCAGTTATATGTCCTTTTAGGCAGGTAATAGGCAGGTATATGTTCTAATAGGTAGGGTATAGGCTGGGTATAGGATGGTAATAGGCAGGTATAGGCTGATATAGGCTAGGTATAGTCAGGTAATAAAAAAAACAAACACTTATCTGACTCCCTCGCCGCTCCGCCTCCTAGCTGTCCGGCCTCCCGGGCGCTCTCCTCCGTCTTAGGGCACAGGCGGTGATGTCATCAGGCCGCGCACGCAGCGTGATGACACACGCTGCCTGCGCCGGAAACTCCGGACGGCCGCGAGTCTGCGGCCGCCTGGAGTCCACTGCAGCGCAGGGAGCGCTTGCCTCTGCCCCGCATGTATCTTCCCCCTCTTTGCGCTCCGGAGGGGTCACATATAGGGAGGAGATCGCTTACAGCGCCCGGCCACGGCAGTGCCGTCGCTGTCGCTGTACTCGGCATTCTGGGTGTTATGCGCTCCTGAGGGGTCGCATATAAATGAAGTTGTCCCCCGCCGGGCCGGGCCTGGGCCACATCAGCGCCCGAGCGCCGACAGTGATTAGAGTATAAGCCGAGGTAGAGTTTTTCAGCTCATTTTTTGGGCTGAAAAACTCAGCTTATACTCGAGTATATACGGTATTTCAAAATATAATGCATAATGATGGATAAGTATTCCCAGATGTCTTACAAGTGAGTAGGCCACGAAACCTATCTAGTCAGATGTAGCAAAACTATTTGGTTTTAGGGTACGTTCACACAGGGCAGAGTTTACTGCAGCTATTGACTTCAATGGGAGAAGACAGAAAAGCTTTAAAGGGGTGTCCTCACCAGATTCATTAGCTTTAAATGGGCAGGCAAAATAAAATGATTGCCAAATACACTGCTGTTCTGATTTTTTTCTTTTCAGAGTTCTAACAGGTGATCACTAACTTGGGGGAGCTTGTGTACTTAAGCAGGAGATAACTGCTGTAACAGGTTCCATAGCCCTGGCCTGCATGGTAATGTCGCTCCCTGTTGTGTCTTATCAGCAGCGCAGGAAGGGGAACATCGGTCCTTGGGGAGAGCACCAAATAGTGTGTAGAATTTTGAATTGCCTTTTTGCCCTCTACTAAGCATCTGCATATCACAAGACACTATGGGAAAGGAGCTGAGAAGCTCAAGCGCCCTCTATTGGATGTAACAAATCCTCAATTTGCTTTTGATCCACTGGGTATTGAGAAAGCAAAAGGGATATTTAGCGATAGGAGCTTACTTATGTTTCTTATAGACCAACTTTAATCCTTTAGAGCTTTGTAGCCTATTACCCTGCTGTTTAAAGCCTTTCCATCGCCATTGTGCCTCTAACAGGCTCAGCTAGGAATAGCAGAGCTGGAATGTCAGTCACTGCTATAGAACTGCCCACAGCCTGTGCAGGAAGTGTAAGCCTGAAACTGACTGAAGAGCACTATGGTGAGAACGTCCCATTACGTGGAGATTTTAATGGACAAGCATGTGTGTACTTAGAATGCAAGAGCTTTTCTAGTTCACTTCAGTTTGAAACACAGGTGAAATTCAAGCGAATTAAAAACTTGTGTTTCTTAACCCAAAAAAAGCTTGATTTTCATTTTTTTTTTAAATTTTTTTTTTGGCTGCGTCTGGTTTTATTGCATTCATGTAATACAACATAAACACTCAACCTTGGGCTGTGTTTTTTAAAGAGAACCTTTCACATAGATTATGCGCCCTTTGAGGACAGCACAAGCCAGTGTCAGACCTGCTGTTTCCAGCGCTGCGTCCCTTATAAGGCTATGTTCACATGGCTTACGGCCCAGTCATTACTGTAATCCACAGCTCTCCACCCCACCGCATCGCGGAAGTATATGCCGGTCGGCACGAGATCCCGAACACCCAACGTAATTGTGGGGCAAACTGTACGCCCTGCAATTAGCCGCGTGACCTTAGATGCAGCAGTTTTAGAGCATTTAAAGGGAACCTGTCACATAGTTTACGCCCCCCTTGCTGAGGACAGCACAAGCCAGTGTCAGACCTACTGTTTCCAGCGCTGTGTCCCTTATTCTGTAACATCCAGCAGTTTTAGAGCATTTACCCCTCAAATCTTATTCATGAGCAGATCTTAGCCCCACCCACCAAAGGCTAGCCCCGCCCACCAAAGGCTAGCCCCACCCACTGAGTTATTCACATGTTTCTACCTATTCAAAGTTATATGTTTGTCAGTTGCGGTGGGCGGGGCTAGCCTCAGATGGGCGGGGCATGAAAAAAAAACTGACCCTGAATGACTCCTCGAATGACTCTTCTGGCTGAAAACTGCAGATTTGAGCATTAAATGCACGAAAACTACAGCATCTTACAGAATAAGGGACACAGCGCTGGAAACAGCAGGTTTGACACTAGCTTGTGCTGCCCTCAGCAAGGGGGGCATAATCTGTGACAGGTTCTCTTTAATCTTCAAATCCAGCAGTTTGCAGCCTGTTCTGCTGGAGAGGAGTTCACTTTATTCATGAGCAGACGATAGCCCCGCCCACCCATAGTTAGCTCCGCCCGCCTGCTCATTTTTCATCTGTATCCAGCTATTCAAAGTAAAAGGTTGAATCGGCGGTGAGTGGGAGGGGCTAACGGTGAGTGGGAGGGGCTAACACCTGCTCATGAATACACTGGACTCCAGTTTGCAGAAAAAGACGGGAAACGTAGTTTGAGGATTAAAAACTCTGAAGTGCACATCTTCAGAATAAGGGATCAGGCTGGAAAAAAGCGGTTGCAAGCTTTGCTGCCCCCGGGAAGGGGGGATAACCATGTGACAGGTTTTTCTTTTAAAAATATATTTTTCGGCAGTATTGCCAAAAAAAAGGAATGGATCCAAAGCCAGTAACGGACAGGGTTTCTATTTTTCTCTGTGATTTATTTTGGTTTGGGTAAAAAAATATGTGTAAAACAGCATAAAGCGGGGGGGTGAAGCCTCGGGCTGTTTTTGTTCAGCATTTCAGACAAAAATTGGGTTTCAGATGAAACCGATTTTTGCCCGAGAACAGCGAGTGATTTCTCCTATAATCGGGTAATGCCCCCCGTGGAGCAGTATTGATGCAGTTGCTGTTTGTAAGTTGTCAGGCTGTGTCTACACTGCTTCGGTCGAAAGCGGCGTTTTTTTTCCCACTGCAGGACCACGGTTTTTGTTACGTTTTGCGCGAAAAACGCAGCCGCCGCTTGTTTTTTGTGGTTGAAGAAACAAAAAGCGGCCGGGTTTTCCGTTCTCATAGAAAAGAAAAGGGTTGGGACTCGCTCGCTTTTTAATTCTAGTCTGTGGGGGGTGCGGGAAAGATCGTATTTTCGCGCTTTTTTAAAAAAAAGCGCCCGGGAAAAAAATGGAAAAAACTGGCAGTTAGACATTGGCCTCAGGTGCAAATTGGTAGCAATTGGTGCTGACTGCAAAGCTGTGTGGGTAATGATGAACATCACAAACCACCCAGTTTTGAGTTTACCTGCAAATTGTCACGGCCATTTAAGGGTGGGTGCACGCTCCGTCCCTGGCTACTTTTCGTCTGTCAGAAATACGTGAAAACAAAGGACCCCGGGGGGAACCTGATGCGC
>JAODAL010067190.1:0-17409 GCA_025379985.1 Phyllomedusa bahiana
CGGGTCCAAATCGTAGACAAAAACTCTATCAAAGGTCGGGCCAACAGGTCGGGGCCCGGCGGGGGAGATTAAAGGGTCAAAGGTAAGTAGCAGAAAGGCGGTACACGGGCAGACAGGAATGTGAACAGGGGGAAATTGATGAACAGGAATAAATATATTAACAGGGGGAAGTTTATGAACAGGGGGAAATAGATGAACAGGAATAAATATATTAACAGGGGGAAATTTATGACCAGGGGGGAAATTGATGAACAGGAACAAATAGATTACCAGGGGGAAATTTATGAACAGGGGGAAATTTATGAATAGGAATAAATATATTAATAGGGGGAAATTTATGAACAGGGGAAATTGATGAACAGAGAAGGGCCATTAACGATTTTTGATGATCCAAGTGGACAGGAGTATTCCCCTGGGTGAATGAAGTCACACACGGGAGGAAATGCTCTGGGTCACGCAAGATGACATTGATTTGTGGCTTTTTCCGTGACAGCTGAAAATTAGAACCATTGTGATAGAAGATGGAAAGAACATGGTGTCCGTGCTGCATAGGAGGAGGGCTGAGCCATGCTCACTGCATGAAATACATGTTCAATCTGGTTGTTCAAGTCTTACACTCATCTACAAGACATTCTAAAAATGGCCAGGAAACTTTGCATGCACTTCAGCCGTTCTTACACCGCCAAGCACATCCTCCTTCACCTGCAGTGGCAGACTGGCCTCACCCAACATAGGCTGATATGTGACATGTTGGAACGACTGTTACGGTCAGGAGGTGGATCCACTGGACCACCACAGGCGATGGCATAAGCCCGCACCAGGGAGTGGAATCTAAGTGGGTCCCGGTATTCACCAGAGCCCGCCGCAAAGCGGGATGGTCTTGCTGCGGAGGGAGTCCACCAGGTCACTACCACTGGCGGGGCTTGCCTGCGGTGGCGGCCAAGGGTAACGAGGTATAGGATTGGCAGGCAGGCTCATAGTCGGGGACAGGCAGGAGGTCAGGACAGGCGGCTCTGGTTCGTAGACGTAGACAGGCAGGAGGTCAGAACAGGCGGCTCGGGTTCGTGGTCGGTAAACGTAGGCAGACGGTCGGTACACGGTAAGGCAAGACTGGAACACACTAGGAAGCTTTCACCAAAGGAATAAACACCAAGGATCCGGCGAGGGCTGGTAGGAAGAGGCCGGACTTAAATAGGAGCAGTATCCGGCAATAGCCAATTACCGGCGCACTGTCCCTTTAAATTTCAAAGAGCCGGGCCGCGCACGCCCAAGGGCCGGAGCCACGCGCCGGGAGGCCGAGACTGACTGAGCAGGAGCGTGGCCGGGTAAGTGGACGCCGGCGGGGACCGGGACATAAGCGGACCCCGAACCCGACGTGCGGGACGGGGCTCCGCTAGAAGCAGGAGCACGGGTGCGCCTGCGAACCGGGACAGAGGTCGCAGGGGCATCCGTGACAGTACCCCCCCTCAAAGACATTGGGCGCATCAGCCACAGACGGAGGAGGAACAGCCTTCTGGGAAAAACGATTAAGGACCAGGGGTTTCAGCAAGGAGACATGAAACGAATTGGGGATTCTCATCGTAGAAGGAAGCTGGAGTTTGTATGACACCGGGTTGATGTGGCTAATGACCTCAAAGGGTCCCAGGTAACGGGGTCCCAGTTTATGAGAAGGCATCTTTAGGTGGACATATCTAGACGAGAGCCACACCTTGTCACCTGGGGAGAACACCGGAGGGGGGATTCTTCTTTTGTCCGCTTGAGTCTTCATGCGCTCGGAAGCGCGGAGCAGCGACTGACGGGTCTGGGACCAGATGGCCTTCATGTCTTGAAGCAGTGCGTCCGCCGCCGGAACCTCAGAGGAAGTTGCCAGAGGGAGAGGAGGGCGGGACTGCAGACCATACACGATGTTGAAGGGGGAGATGCCCGCGGACTCAGACTCAAGGGAGTTATAAGAGAACTCCGCCCATGGCAGTAAATTGGACCAATCATCTTGACGTGCCGAGACAAAATGGCGGAGGTAACATCCCATGTATCGTTTCACAATTATGCCGTCTGCTCTCAGGATATCTTTATCCAATAGTATTTATTTAATATCTATTTAAGCAGTAACACATAGAGTGTAATTTTGCAACTTTCTTTAAGAGTCTAAATGACACATATATCAAAAACCTGCAATCCACGATATAGTCCTGAGTATCGGATCCCGAGTCCAGACGAAGTCATGCAGACGCCGGTATCTCGTGCTCTCGGTACCTCAGTGTCTCTCAATGCATACGGAGCTGACCTGCCAACAGCTGGCTGTTGATTCGTCCACGTACTTCACACGTGGTCACGCGACGTTTCGGGGGTCACGCCCCCTTTCTCGAGCGAGAAAGGGGGCGTGACCCCCGAAACGTCGCGTGACCACGTGTGAAGTACGTGGACGAATCAACAGCCAGCTGTTGGCAGGTCAGCTCCGTATGCATTGAGAGACACTGAGGTACCGAGAGCACGAGATACCGGCGTCTGCATGACTTCGTCTGGACTCGGGATCCGATACTCAGGACTATATCGTGGATTGCAGGTTTTTGATATATGTGTCATTTAGACTTTTAAAGAAAGTTGCAAAATTACACTCTATGTGTTATGCTTAAAAAAGATGTTAAATAAAACTATTGTAAAGATTCCTGAGAGCGCGGAAAATTTGGGAAAACGACATGGGCATTTACAGGTGGGGCCCTCCTAGCCGTCCCAAACCCGAAAATCATTGTACAAGTCAATAAGTTGAAAGGGAGGGTAACACCCCAAACCCCTTGGTAAACCTCTCCACCGGGCCGTTGTTGCGGGTTGTAGGTGGAAGGGGAAGTCGAGTTCACCTGAATTGGTTGCACGGGCTCCCCAAAAAACCCTGGAACGAATTGAAATCCCCGGTCCAAATTTTTGCGGGGGGAGCCCACAGACAAACACAGAAGGAAAAACAGCCCGGGCGGGAGCGAGGAACCTGGCAACGGGACGAAATGCGCCATTTTGGAAAGCGATCGTAATCACCCAAATAATGGTGGCGCGAGGGGGAAAATCATTATGAAGTCCATTGGAAAAATTTGGGGGCCCAAGGGGTTGGGGGGGAGGGAGTGCTGGTTTAAAATGGCCCCTTTTGGGGGGGGCCGGGGCAAAAATCCAAGCCCCAAAAAAGTTTTTAATTTTTGGGGTCAGCCAAAAAGGGGGGGGGGGGGGGAAAGAAATTCTTGGGGGGCCGGGGGGAAAAAAAATTTTTTTTTAATTTTTCCCCTATTTTAAAACGCGGGGAAGGCAGGGGCCCAAAACCCCCCCGGGGGAATTCCGGGGGTCCAAATTGGGGAAGAAAACTTCTGGGGTAAGTTTCCGGGATTATTTTTTTCCCCCCCGTAGAGGTGGGGGAAAAGGGGGTCCCCCACATTTTTCCCCGGGGGAAAATTTTGGAAACAAAGGGGAAAAAACACCCCTCCTCTTTTTTTTTCCCTAAATAATATTTTTTTCCCAAAACCCTTAAAAACCCCCCCAAAAAAACCCCTTCTAACCAATTTGGGACCTGTCGCCAAATTTAAAAATTTTCCCTCTGGCCGCGAAAACTTTCGGAAGAGGGGGGGTTTTTTAAATTTTTTTGGGGGTTTTTTTTTTTTTTTGGTTTTTGTGGGTTGGGGGGGGGTTTTTGGGGGGGTGGGGGGGGGGGGGTGGGGGGGGGGGGGGGGGGGGGGGGGGGGGGGGGGGGGGGGGGGGGGGGGGGGGGGGGGGGGGGGGGGGGGGGGGGGGGGGGGGGGGAAAAAGGTGTGGGGGTGGGGGGGGGGGGGGGGGGGGGGGGGGGGGGGGGGGGGGGGGGGGGTGGGGCCCCGGGGGACGCGGGGGGGGGGGCGGGGGGAGCGGGGGGGGGGGGGTGGGGTGGGGGGGGGTGAGGGGGGGGGGGGGGGGGGGGGGGGGGGGGGGGGGGGGGGGGGGGGGGGGTGCTGGGGGGGGGGGGGGGGGGGGGATGGTGATAGTTATTGCAGAAGACCAGAAGCGCTGGGATAGGCCCGCAGACCTAATGGGCTATGGCCACATGCAACACGGCTGACCAGTTTTTGCTGGATCCCTTCAGATGCCTTGGTCTGAGATGACGTACCCAGAAAAGGGAGGGTTAGTATATGGAAGAGGCACCTCCCAAGCTTAGCATACAGTATGGTTCTCCCGGAGACGCTTCAGTACTTGACGAACATGGCAGCTGTGGGTCTCGAGGTCGGTGAGAGAGAGTTTCACCAGGATGTATCAAAGGTAGACCACCACCCCAGGTTGTAGAGGAGGTCTCTGAAAGACGTCGTTCACAAGGCTCCCTGGGAAAGAAGGCGGTGCGCAGTAGCACAGTTCCGAAGGGCATCACCAGGTACTCAAAGTGCCCATCCCTGGTGTTGAAGGCCGTCTCCACTCGTCGCCCTTGCGTATTCGAAACCAAGTTGTAGGCCCCCCCTCTCAGATCCACTTGAGAAAATCTTGGCGCCCTGCAGGCAATCAAAGTTCTGTGATCAGCGGCAAATGCGGTAACGGTTCTTTACGTGATCTTGGTCAAGCCCCGGTATTCTATCGCAGGTCGCAAGGTTACCTTCCTTCTTCACGAAAAAGAACCCGCCTAGCGGGAGACGAAATAGACTTTCGGATGAATTGTATAATATGGAAAAAAAAAAAAAAAAAAAAAAAAAAATAAACAAAAATAAAAAAAAAAAAGAAAAAAAAATAAAAAAAAAAAAAAAAAAAACTCTTTCGGAGTTTCTCCTGATTGTATTCGGACATGGCTTGGGTTAGGATACTAGATTAGTTGGGTTTAGACTCGGCCCCGGGGAGGACTGGTAACCGGCAGTAAGTCGATTTGGGCAATCGCATGGACGATGTGGAGAAAAGACTCTCGCTTGTCTCTAAGAGAATACATCGGCGTAATCCAGATATTGGGCCGGCCAGGGCCGGGGCAACGGCACCTGATGGTTGCGCGAGAGCAGGGAAGTACGGGGCGAGTGTCACCAAAACAACGCCCCCCGACAGTTGGTGACCCCAAACGAATCACTCTCCAGTAGACGACGTCAGGGATAGGAGAGTGAGCGCAGACATTGGGAGTCCGAGGAGGATCGCCGTGACGAGGAGAGAAGGCAACACATTAAAAGGATGATTTCTTCTTCTATGCAGCGCCCCCATGTGGAGGGACCCCCCAGTGGCTTGGTGGACAAAACTGGAAGGTGTCGTAACCAGCTCCCGGCTGACGGTTGAGATGACAAGCGGTTTCTCCCAGGGTACACCGACAAGTCGATAGGTTCATCTAGGGACTGGTGTATGAAGTTCCCGGCGGAGCCGAGTCCAGAAAGACGGAACTTGGGAACGTGACAACAGTTTCTGACACGGGACCGCACAGGCATCAACAGGCATCGGAGAGGAGGTGGTTGCACCTAGGAATGCCTCTCCCACGATCTGTAGGTGCGAAAAGTTTCCTGCAGACTTGGGACGCTTTTTTTGGGGCAATTCCTCCGAAAATGCTCTGGGCTGCCACGTAGAGGCACAGTTCCTTTGCCGATGCTGGGCCAACTCCTTGTCAAGAGACGGGCCAGATCAATTCTGCATGGGTCCTCGGTGGGTGTGGCGGACTGTGGCGCAGGAGGCCTCTGGAAACACCGGTACAAGGCGACGAAGGGAAACCGGGCAGAGGTTAGGTGACTGACGCTCTTGCCGAAGTTCATCCTCCCATTCATAAAGCTTGCGTCAATGCGGTGTGTTGCTAAACGGATCAGGTCGCTGAGGTGAAAGACGGGAGGTCTCAGAGGCCAAGACGTCGCTTAACTCGGCTTGTGAAAAAGCCCTTTCTTGAGGTAGCACACAGAGCGACCTCGTTCCAAGACAGTTCAAGGCCAGACTACGAAATTGCACCGCGTATTCCCCTACAGACAGGTCCACTGCCGTAGATTTAGGAGAGCTGTCTCTGCGGAGGATGCACGGGCTGGTTCCTCGAAGGACGTTGCGGAACTCCAATGAGGAACGACTGTAGGTCCGCCAGTCACTGGATCGTTTCTGGTCCCATATGGGTTGTAAGCACACATGCAGGGCCTTCCCAGAGATAGGAGGTGACACAAAAGCCCACCTTCGCACGTTCAGACAGAACTGATCAGCCATCAGCTCCTCGTGCATTAGAGCTTGGGCGATTGAACCCCCTGCAGAGTTTAGGGGTCTCCGTCGAATTTAGATGGGTAGTGGACAGCCGGAAGCTTGGGCCCCCTCAGAGCCACAGGAACCGTTATAGAGGCAGGAACAAACCGCTGGAGACTGGGAAGCTTACAGTTGCTGTGCTGGGCGGTGACGAGTTGCCAGCAGACATGGTGGATAGCTGCGGTAAGTTGCTGCGACTGTGTCGAGTTGCTGAGACTGGCGGGGCAAACATCGGTTCGTCAGATACGCCAGGTGTGGGTACACGGCACTTGGCGGGATCATGGCCGGACTGGGATGCTTACTATTACGGTCAGGAGCGGGGATCCGCTGGACCACGCAAGGCGATGCGTAAGCCGCACCAGGGAGTGGAATCTAAGTGTGGTCCCATATTCACCAGAGCCGCCGCTAAGCGGGATGGTCTTGCTGTCGGAAGTCCCAGGCACTACCTCACTGGTGGGGCTTGCCTGCGGTGGAGGCCAAGAGGTAACGAGGTACAGTTCGCAGGCAGGCTCGTAGTCAGGGACAGGCAGAAGAGGTCAGGACAGGCGGCTCTGGTTCGTAGATGATAGACAGGCAGGAGGTAGGGGGACCGGCTCGGCTGGGTTGTGGTCGGTAAACGAGGCAGACCGGTTGGTACACGGGTAAGTACAAGACTGAAACCACTTGGTAGGCTCTTCGCCAAAGGAATAAACAACCAGGGATCGGCGAGGGCGGCAGGAAGAAGGCCGGATTCTTATATAGGAGCAAGTGCCCGGCAATAGCCAATCACCGGCGCACTGCCCCTTCAAATTTCAAAGAGCCGGGCCGCGCGTGCCCTAGGGCTGGAGCCACGCACCAGGAGGTCGAGACTGACTGAGCAGGAGTGTGGCTGGGTAAGTGGACGCCGGCGGGGACCGGGACATAAGCGGACACCGAACCCGGGACAGAGGTCGCAGGAGCATCCGTGACAACGACTCTATGAACAGAGAAAGGAAAATTAATGATTTATTTGATGATCCAAGCGGACAAGGAGTACACCCAGTGTAATTTTAATGTCGGCCAGTGGGCTGCTCATGCGTGACACCCGCCGTTTTGCTCAAGGACCTTTCATGCGGTCATGTTATTTGTCGTCGCCAGGACTACGGGTATGAAGTAACGTCCATTCGCTGCTTCATGTTGTCAGGAACAGCGGTTAGTTTATCCACTAGACCAACCGCTAGCGATGCAATAGCCACGAAAGGAGCTGACTTAAGTAGGTCCGGGTTTTCGCCAGAAGCCCGCCACAAAGTGGGATGGAATTGCTGCGGAGGGCGAGTACTACCTGGTCGCTAACCCCTGACGCGACTTGCTTGCGTTGGTAGCCTAGGTTGTAGTGTGGGTACAAAATCGAAGCAACTCAGCAGTTGGGGACAGGCGTAAGGTCCAGGACAGGCGACAATGGTTAGTGGTCAAGGGACGGAGACATGAGGTCACGGTACACGGATATGAAGACGAGGCTGAAGAAACGCTTTTTGCTATATGCTCTAAAGATTATTATTATTATTATTATTATTTCATTATTATTATTATTATTTATTTTATAGTCTTGGAGTGCGGTTGTGGTGAGGGCCTTTTCCCTTTCAAATGTAGCTAAAGGAATCGCCACAGCTTTCAAAATCTGGACACCTAGATACCACGTTCAGCAAACTTTTTCCTTTTTCCCTGTGTTATCTGTTCATGAACAAAATGTCGCTTATCACTTGACTTTCTTAATACCATTGAAATCTGTGTGGATGTAATTTGTTCCATGGTAACTGGGAAGGACCTCAGAAGACTTGTGTTTTGTTTTACTTTCTGTAGTTTGGACATACGATTCACATTCTTGCATAAACTGAACGAAGTTAACTCCAATTCATCAAACAATGGCAACAGAATGCAAAATAAGCACCTAAAACATTCCCTGTAGTTATGGTATCCTTTCGTTCAAGTTCCATACGCTGCCATTTGACACAAATGGTGTAACGCAGAAGAAAACTGGATTCTAAACCACCACGTTTATACTTCATGAAGTGTTTGATCGTCACTGCTGTCCTCTCAACGGTTTGGTATGCAAGGGCTGACCGACTCACCAAAAAACTCCCGTGCATCTCCACATCAATATGCAAGAAGCAAGAATGTCATGCCTCCACCTCTTCGTTGCCAAGTTGCTGCTGAACTGTCTCAAATTGTTCATCCTCGCTGTTATAGTGGTGCTGAGCCCAGACCAAAAACTAGTTCCCTCCCCCGGGATGAGGGACCCTGAAAGGGACAGAGGCAGGAAGAGGACAGGTGAGGGGAGCTGACCTGTTACACGGGTCATGTAAACTAAGAGCTGTATCTGAGAACCACCGACTGTTGGCTAGGGTTTTTAAGATTATCATCTGGGGATGAAGTTGATGAAGATTACTCAACCAATCAAGTACCCTTTGGGTTGCTGAATCAACACACGGCCAATACATGATTCACCGGCAGTTATGGCCTCACCGAAGTAGTAGTGACCCGGCTGCGATGTACCTTACTGTGTTCGACCTATGCCTGACTCCAGAAATTGTTTGTGCCACTGCCACTCGCCTGTTGAAGAGGCCTGTCTCCTCTCTGTCTGACATACTGTTTGTCAAAAATTTACAGACTCTGTTTACATGCAAAGATATCTGTATATGATAAATACAAACCTGTATTGACTCCAAATGAACCCACTGAACAAAGCTTGGGTAGTAACCCTGGATATAAAATGCGCGTTCAGAAATGACCAGATAAGAATTTATCGTCTTGGGATATACGAAAAACTCCGTGTATTTTACTGAATATAAAAGCACACACCTCGTTCTTTAATACTTGAAATAAATTGTTCTCCAGAAATGACCAGGAAAAATTTAGACTCGTATGTGGCGTTTAAAAAACACCGTGTATTTGACTTCAATATATAACCGATAACAGGCTTAATTAACCCGTTGGATATAAATTTCTCTCCAGAATTGACCAGGAAAAATTTTACTCGTTTTGTGGCGTTTAAAAACAACGTGTATTTTACTCAATATAAAAGCACAAACACGCTCAATTAACCCATGGATTTAAATTGCACTCCACAAATGACCAGGAAAAATGTACTTGTATGTGGCATTTAAAAAAACTGTGTATTTTACTGAAAATAAAAGTACAAACACGCTTGATTAACCCTTGGATATAAATTGCGTTCCACACAGACCAGAAAAATTTTGTCAGTGTAAAACCACTAACAGGCTTAATTTAACCCTGGATATTCAGATGCGCTCCATAAGGAAAATGACCAGATGAATTTAAATGATATGGCGGCAGAATTATGACCCACTCTGGACTTGAATTACAATTACCCCACAACCTGAATCAATGAGACACGGAAGAGGAGCAGTTCTCTGATAAAAGCAGTGAACCTCCCCCCCCCCCCCTCCAAATCGCTGTAAAAACAATTTCCCTTTGTGTGAGATCTCTGATGCTGACTTCATGTCACGGTTAAGGAGAGCAGTTGTGAGGAGAGCGAGGCATGGCGTCCGTGCTTATAGTGCTATGACTCACAGAAGCCGGCGGTTCCTCTTTGGCTTGATGTCTGCACATGTCATTTAGGGTCTTCCTTTCTTTCCTCCCAGAGTTCTACTTCCCATTGGTCAGGTCCTGGTGATTGTGGGCCATTTAGATTTAAAAACACGCTTCGTTCCCACAAATCACCCTAAACTTCGGCTTTGTGCAGAACCAAAGTTTTCCTGAAATTCTAAACGAATTCCACTTTGCTAGAATCTATTCACCCATCTCTACCTAGGACGTTAAGCCCCGGTTCACATGGCTTATTCAAGCCAGAATTGCGAGCCGGATTGCGCTCGCAATTCCGGCTTGAATAAGGGGCAGGTGCGGGGGCGGGGCCCGCCGGCCCCATAGACTTGCATTATCCACGGCGCGTATTGCGCCTGGATAATGTGCATGTCACTTTCTCCCTGCCCGGCGAATCGAGCGATGGAATCCACTGTTCTCTATGAGAACGATGGATTACTGTAATTACTGCGACGGATTGGCGCCGTACTGCAGCGCAAATCCGGCGCGCAGTACGGCGTCAATCCGCGCCGAAATATGCCGTGTGAACGGCACCTTAGAGACCCAGAGAACGTCAACTTGTGAATTCCTGGAAAGTGATGGTTGTGTGACCATCAGAAAGATGCAGATGGAGCTCAGAATTCCTAGGTCAGAGATTGATACAAAACTCTTAAAAATCAATGGCTCCTTCATGACAATGCTCCTACCCACACAGCCAATGTCACATTGGAGTTTCTTGCGCAATTGAGTGTCAAAGTTTTGAAACCTCCATCCTGCTCACCAGACTTTGCCCATTGCAATTTTTGGCTGTTCCCAAAGCTGACAGAACCCCTGCATGGAATGAACTTTGAAACTCAAGAGGAACTCATTGCTTGGAGTGTTTCCAGAAAATGGATCCATAGGACCGAAAATGTGTTGCAATTGTTAAAAAGGTTTAAAATGTGTTGACAAAAAGAGAAAAATGTGTGAGAAATGATCTGGGTTTCTTTTATGGTCCAGATGGAAGTGGAACATCTCTTGTAATGTCCTTGGGCCTGAGCTATGCCTTCTATGACTAAAGTTATGCCCATGTCTCTGTTTTAGAAAAGGTAGGTGTAGTTTGAAGTCATGATGACAATCATCTCCATGTCTAGGAGTATGGTTGTGTTTGCAGTTACCAGTCACTTGTGCTATACCACTTAAGCCTTTCTATTTATGATCAATATCCATCAAGTGGAAACAAATGCATGTTGTGATCTCAATGGTAACATTTATGCTGTAGTATGAGGTGTTGATTATTTTTAATAGTCAGAAAACTAAGTCTTGCTGTATTTCCCACAGAACATTTACTGTTAATTTTATTCTCATTTATTTGAATACCCAACTTGTACTTGACCAAGTGAGTTTATATATCTTTGCTAATGGATGATACAACTACAGTTTGAAAGGTTTCAGGGCAAGGTGCTACTATAAGAGACTGAGAGTTTGCAAACTTCAAATTGTTTCTGACGCCTGAGATGGCCACTCTTGATTATGTGAAATCAGAAAGAAAAATTAAGTTGGGGTCCCTTTTACCAATTTTACATTGGATTCTAAAAATTAAGACACCCATCCGCTCTTGATTGTTTGATGCATGCAGAGACTAGAGATGGGCGAATTAATTCTAACGAAGTGGAATTCGTTTAGAATTTCAGGAAAACTTTGATTCTGAACATAGTTGAAGTTTAGGGTGATTCGCGGGACCGAAGCGTGTTTTTGATTGAAGAAATGGCTGCGAGCACATGGCGTTACATGGGGCAAAAAAGTCTGGGAGGAAGAAAGGCGTAGCCTACATGACATGTGTAGAGATGAAGCCACAGAGACTGGCGGGATTCTGTGACGTCACCGCACTATATAAGTTCGAGCGCGACGCTGGCTGCTCACACTCCTCTCACTGTGCTGTGTAGGGAAGGTGTTGCCGCTGCTGCTTATGATATCTCATACTAAAGAACTCACTTTAATACAGCGATTTTTGGGGGGTGTCACAGCTTGTCTCAGAGACTGCGTCTCTTACCTTCTAATTCTGATTCTGTGGGGTATTGGAACTGTAGTCCAGTGTGCGTCCAATGCAGCTGCATATACATTGTAATGCTATCTGCTCAGTTCTTGAGCACATTGAAAATCCAAGGGTTATCTAAGCCTGTTCCTGTTGTATTCAGTTAAAGAAACAGCGTTTTTACAATCCAAAAACCACTTAATTTTTGGTTGCTCATTTCTTTTAGATCCAGAGGTTAATTAAGCGTTGTTCTGCTGTTGTGGTCACTAAAAGAAACGTTCCTTTTAACCGCCAAAGAAGAAATTTTGCCTGTAGCATAATTCATATCCGAAGGTTAATTACAAGTTTTTATGTTGCTGTGTTCCGTAAAATACACGCCGTTTTAACACGCTACAAAGCTGGTAATTGTTGGCAGCACATTTCTTTTGCGCAATTTACATCCAAGGGTTAACTAAGTATTTTTCTGCAGTTTTACTTAGTAAAAGAAACGTTCTTTTTCACCACCAAAAAATACATTTTGCCTGTAGCATAATTCTTATCCGAAGGTTAATTAAGCCTGTTTGTGCTTTTATATTCAGTAAGTACACAGTGTTTATAAACGGCACATACAAGTAAATTTTTCCTGCTCATTTGTGGAGCGCAATTTATATCCAAGGGTTACCCAAGCTAGTTAGTTGGTTCATTTGGAGTCAAATACAGAGTGTGTATTTAGCATATACAGATATCTTCATCAACCAGTGTCTGTACATTTTAGAATAAACAGTATGTCAGACAGAGAGGTGGCAGGGTCTTAAACCTGCAGGGCGGGGCAAAAAACATTCCGGGAGCAGTCCCAGGCCCACAGCACAGCACAGGGGACGTTGCAGCAGGGTCACTCTGTGAGGCCAGAACTGCCGGTGTCATCTAGCAGCCCGTGTGTTGTTCAGCAACCCAAGGGTTTTTTAAATTGGTTGACTAAGGTCATCCACTTCCTCCCAGATGACATCTGAAAAACCCCACCAAGGAGTCGGTTGGGAACGTCAGACACAACCCTTAGTTGGCATGGCCCGGAGGCCCTCACCTGTCCTCAACCCACCTCTGTCCCATCCGGTTCCCTCACCCAGAGATCTACTATTGTGGTCTGGCTCAGCGGCACTATATAGTGAGGATGAACAATTTGAGGAGGGAAGTCAGCAGCTACTTGGCAGCGAAGAAAATGGGCCAAATACCCCCTGCTTCTTGCAGTAGGGGGCAAAGTGTAGATGTGGAGAGTGGCATGGGAGGTCAGTTGTGAGGGGTCAGCCTCTGCATACCGAGACCGGTGATGAGGACAGCAGTGATGATGAAACACAAATTGATGATGATGTAGCCGACCGCACTTGGGAGCGGGGTGAAGCAAGGGCTTCATCATCATCATCAGGAGAAGAGGGCGTCAGCTTGCACGTCATGCAGCGGCGCAGCCAGCAAGAGGGTTGTGTGGCCGTGAGTCAGCAGGGTAGCAGCAGTGTGAGGTCAGTAGCCAAGCGGCCCACGGGGTAGAAAACCCGGTTCGCAGGTCCAAGAAAGTAGCAGCACAGGGGCTCAGGGAGGCAGCGGCGGCAGTAGTCACTCAGTGCGGAGTGTTGGCGTAAAATGAGCTACTCGGCAGTGTGGCAGTTCTTTGCTAAGACACCGGAGGAGCCGAATATGGGTATATGTAGAATCGTGAAGCGTGGCCAGGGAGTTAACGTTGGCACCACGGCCCTGCGTCAACACATGCAGCAGCGCACCGGTGGCCTGGGAGAAACGTGGCTCAGATGTGGGTGGTCCATCCTGCCGCCGCAACAACAGCAGCAGCAGCGCCCAGTGTACGCATGCCATTGCAGCCAGTCAAGGCTCCACCACCTCTGCAGAAGGAGCTGTTTTTTCTTTGCCATCATCTCCCTTTTCCCGATGCTCTGCTCTCTCGCTACTCATGGTGCCAGCAGTCGATCAATGAGGCAATTGCAAAGAGACAACAGTATGCGTCCAACCATCCTAAGGTGCAGAAGCTGACCGTGCTCCTGTCCAAGTTGTTGGTACTGCAGTCCCTCCCTTTCCAAATGGTGGGCTCTGCATCGTTCAGAAAACTAATGGCTTGTGCCGAGCCGAGATGGAGAGTTCCAAGCTGTAATTTATTTTCCAAAAAGGCAGTAACAGCACTTCATAAATATGTAGAACAGAAGAGGGGCCAGTCCTTGAACTTATCAGTATGTTCCAAGGTGCACGGCAGCGTGGACGTCTGGAGCTGTAACTACGGTCAGGGCCAGTACATGTCCTTTACGGCCCACTGGGTGAATGTGCTTCCTGCCCGGCCACACCAACAACTTGGACAGGATACGGCGCTTTCTCCTCCACGTTGTCAAAATGCTGCTCCTGCACAAATGTCCGCCTCCTCCTCCTCCTCCACCACCATCATCTCAGCCTCCACAAATACTGCTCCATCATACCACATGTGTAGGGCACAGCGGTGTCACGCAGTTCTACACCTGGCTTGCCTCGGCGAACAAAGTCACACAGGGGGAAATGTCCGCGTCATGCAGCAAGAAATCGATGTGTGGCTTTCTCCATGCCAACTGCAAATCAGAACCATGGTGACGGACAAATTGAGGAACATGGTGTATGTGTTCAATCTGGTTGTGAAAAGGTTCCTGAAGTCTTCCACCGATCTTCAGAAGATTCTGAAAATGGCCAGGAAACTGTGCATGCACTTCATCCATTCCTACAAAGCCAGTAACACCCTCCTCGAGTTGCAGCGGCAGCACGGCCTCCCCCAACACACTCTGATATGCGATGTTTCCACCCGTTGGGAAAATTTCCAGCCTGCACATATTGGACCGACTGTATAAAACAGAGAAAGGCCATTAACAAATTTTTTATGATCCAGGTGGACAGGGAAAACTCCCCTGTGTAACTTTGATGTCAGCCAGTGGCAGCTCATACGTGACACCTGCCGTTTGCTGAGGCCATTCGAGGAGGCAACGTTATTTGTCAGTCGCCAGGACTAAGGAATGAATGACGTCATTCCACTGCTTCATGTTCTGGAACAGATGCTGAAAAATCTGTCTGGGCAGGGGACTGGAGACGTGGCGACTACATCTTGCGGCCACCTGAGTCCGGTGGGGACTGAACTGAAGGAGGAGGAGGACATTGGAGCAGAAACATTGTTTTGGTGAAAATTAGTGGATTTTCTACCCAGGTGACAAGAGAGGGGGAGCAGGAGCAGCTGGAGGAGGTAGATGGAGATGAGGAAGATGAGACAGATTACCCGCATGCACCGTCGCAGTATACAGTGGAGATGGAGGCAGGGAGCCCCTCGGAGTCACTTGTGCAGATGACCCGCAGCATGCTGATTTGCCTGGCTAATGACAGCCGAATAGTCAGCATCCGGCAGAGGGATGACTTCTGGCTCTCCACCCTCCGCCTTTTTCCCAGCTGCTGAGAGAGAGGACAAACTCAAATACTATAGGGAAATCCTCCGTAGTCAGTTGGCCGCTGCCTATGTGTGGCATCTTCCCTCCTCTGACAGGTCTGACCGGGGGGTTTCTTCAGCGCTCACGTACTACTGCCGCGGCTGCTGGGAGAAGGTGTGTGGGGGAGGGGGGGTAGATGCAGTACCAGCTCCATCAGCAGCAACCTAAGTCTGGAGTCTCTGATGAGCAGCTACCCCAAGGAGAACCCACTTGTCCACGGGAAATGTGGAATGACTGACCTTAGTCAAGATGAATCAGGTGTGGATCGGCCAGGATTGCCACACACCAAAGCCTTAGGCGTCAGACTACATCAGCCATGACGCCCACCCAAAAATGTGAGAAATGAGGGGCTGGGTTCAAACTACCTGCCTCAGCCACTATTCTGATTCCACCACCAGCCTGATGCCACACATCTGCTGACAGTTTCTCCATCTGCCTACCACCATCTTTACCAGGGACTGGTATTGCAACCCACCTCCACACTCTGTCATTGTGCCACTCTCTAACCTAATGCTGCTGCTGTTGTTGCTGCTGCGGTCACCTCCACACCCTGTCCATTTTGCCACTCTCTGACCTCATGCGTTGCTCCTGCCGTCCCCCTCCACTCTCTGTCATTGTCCCACTCTGGGCCCTACTCCTGTTTGTGCCACCTCCACACTGTGTCATTGTGCCACTCTCTGACCTCATGCTGCTGCTGTGGCTGCTGCCGTGACCTCCACGCTGTGTCCTTGTGCCACTCTGTGACCTACTCCTGTTGGTGCCACCTCCACACTCTGTCATTGTGCCACTGTCTGACCTCATGCTGCTGCTGTGGCTGCTGCCGTGACCACACACGTGCATTGTGCCACTCTTGACCTAATGTTTTTTGCTCCTTCGTCACCTCCACTTGGTTTGTGCCGCTTTGTGGCCGACCCCTGTTTTTTGCCCCCTCCAAATGTTATTTGCCACTGTCTGAATCTCGCTGCTGTGGCTGCTGCCCCAGAGGGGGACGACGGGTAGGCGAGGTAGCCGATCGCCCAGGGCGCCTCCCTGCCTATCCCAAAGGGCGTAGGCAGGGCCCCGGGAACCTCACCCGGGGTCCAGCAGCTGCCCTGGGGGAAGCGCCGGCGGGGTCTTTGACCGCTTCTCGGCCGTGGCCCCAAACGCCCTTCCCGTGGCCCCCAACCCCCTTCCTTGGCCCCCTAATGTTTCCCCGTGCCCCATACGCCTGCCTGAGCCCCATACGCCTGCCTGTGGGCCCCCCTATCCTTCTGGGCCCATACGCCGCCTGTGACCCCATAACCCCCTGCCTGTGGCCCCTTAAAGCCTCCTTTTCCCCATAGCCCCCTGTGGCCCCATACCCTGCCTGAGCCCCCTATACCCTGCCCGTGGCCCCCTACTCGCCTGTGGGGCCCCAAAAACGCCCGCCTGTGGCCCCCATAACGCCTGCCTGACCCCTATAAAACCCCACCCGTGGCCCCCATTTCGCCCCTGTGGCCCCCAAAAAAAAACCCCCCCTTTGGGGCCCCCAAAAACGCTGCTGTGACCCCATACGGTTTTAGCCCCTAACCCCGCCTGAGCCCCCCTATCCGCTTGTGGCCCCTACTATATACCGCCTGACCCCTATAGAATAACCTGCCAGTGCCTCAATACCTCCGAGATGACCCCATATCATAACCTCCGAGTGCCCCTATATCTATATACCTGTCTGAGAGTGACCCCCTTTCTATATACCGCCTGAAATGACCCTATATCTATATACCCGCCTGAGTGCCCCCAAAATTTTTATACCTACCTGTCTAAGGGGGGGAAAAACAGTTGGCCAAAAGTTTTGAGAATGATACAAATTTTTTTTTACCAAAATCTCGCATCAGGTTTTTTTTAAAGCAATTTGCATATACTCCAAAATTTTTTTAAGGAGTGATCATTAAAAGCAATTAATTTCAAAGTCAATAGTTGCCAAGAAAAAAACTTTTTCCCCCAAAACAATTTTAACTTCATTTCAGGCCTGCCTTAAAAGGACCACTAAAAAAACGTTTCAGGGATTGCTCCATTAACAAAGGGGTGGGTGTTGAGAGGGGCAGGACTGGAGATCAATTTCAGATTAAGTAAGAATCAACCACTGGGGACACTTTTAAAAAGGGCTGGTGCTTTGGCATCATTGTTTCTCTTCTGTTAAGCAGGTCATCTCTAAAGAAACCATGCAGTCATTTTACT
>JAODAL010067191.1:0-17408 GCA_025379985.1 Phyllomedusa bahiana
AGTGCGCCCTGCGTTCCCAGCGCTGTGTCCCTGATTCTTTAAGATGCTGCAGTTTTAGAGTATTTAACCCTCAAATCTTATTCATGAGCAGGTGTTAGCCCCGCCCCCCAAAGGCTAGCCCCACCCACTGACAGTTATTCACATGTTTCTACCTATTCAAAGTAATAGGTTTATCAGTTGAGGTGGGTGGGGCTAGCCTCAGATGGGCGGGGTTTTAAAAAAGCTGACTCTTCTGGCTGAAACCTGCAGATTTGAGCATTAAATACACGAAAACTGCTGCATCTTATAGAATAAGGGACACAGCGCTGGAAACAGCAGGTCTGACACTAGCTTGTTCTGTCCTCAGCAAGGGGGCATAACCTATGTGACAGGTTCTCTTTAAAAAAAGAAAAAGTAAATGGCAAGTTCAAATGTAATGTTTTTGTTGGTACATAGTGTGTGCCTCTACAATGATCATATATCTTAAGAAATAAAGCTTAAAGGGTAAAGATTATACCAGTCTTGATTTGTTCTTTTGTTTCAGTCATTCTGTAGTTAACATATATGTGGTTGAATGATCACATGACATGCTAAAGCATTTACATATGTGGGCTGATAGAGGGGTATTTAAGTGGGTTATCCAGGAGTTTAAAGATTTCATAGAACACGATAAACAGCATTTATATTGAAAAGTAAAGATATTCTACTACCGTCATGTGTTTCTTTTGCCTTCTTATTCATCTATTATAAGATCCACTTTTTGCAGTGAAATGTCCTGCTTGTGGGAATGTTTAAAGTACCAAAATTGGGCAGGAGGTGCTGTCTCATCCAAACTCACTTCAATGATCCCTTTTCTTGGCACTGTGCAATGTAGCAGAGAGTGGTGTCCATTACAGTAACTTGGCATTTGGCTTCACTGCTCCTGCTTCACCAACAGGCTACTCCTGCTGTATTCAACACTCAAATCAAAGGCTCTACTAAGCTGGTTTCGTGATTATGGATATATATATACAGTATGTGTGTATATATATATATATATATATATATATATAGTTGTCCTGGGTTTTCTTACTATGCAGTGTCACAGAGCCGCAGTCAACTTTAGACCCAGACTTCCTGGTTAGGCTGTGAGTGGCTCTATAGCTGTGATTGCCATATCAGCTCTGCTGTTCTTAGCTATTCCTGTTGCAGTGATATGAGTACATGAGGTTTATAAAATGTACTACACAATGCTAAAGAGTCAAAGCTTCTCATTTAGTTACATAAATAAACTCTATTGCTAGAGATAAGACTTCAGGGAGTGACTCCACATGGTCAGAACTGACTAACAGTAGCTTAAATCAATCACATAAGAAACAGAGTAGAGAGAAGTGGGGAGAGGTGGTCAGTAACCAGACAAACTTGAGTACTCTAAGAGGAGATAAAATCTTCTTTATCTCCTCACCAAAGCAAAATCAAAAGAACAATGTATTTGGTAATAATCTTCATCTACTTTTCACTACATATTAAAAGCTAATCAAAGTGGTGAGAAAACCTCTTGAAGTGGATGCATTTTCTATTAAAGTCACCATAGCGTGTCCTGTGTCAGTCTGTAACATGTTAAACAGGAAGCAAAGCACTGGATTCAGCTCTTGGCTATTATACAAAGATCCATACAAAACAACTAATGCAAAGTATTTATAATATTTAGTATTAAAGAATTTCATGTTTTATGCAGCTTATAGTTATATGTAAACTATAGAATAATTAATCTTTTCAATAATTTTCTTTCATCTTCCTTTTCTATTAGACTCGATGTCTTCAATCTCGTTTTTTGCAGAGTCGGAATCTCAATTGTATTGCACTGTGTGAAGGTAATCAGTTATTTAAATTATTGTGTGGTGATCTTCTGAAGAAGATAGGCAATGCAACGACTGATCTGTTCCACCCTTTACAACACTTTTTGTGGTTATTAATTACATAAAATTGATCTATACGGATGAATGCATATCCTAGCGATATGCCATCAATGTCTGAAGTGAGACAACCCCTTTAACTCAATATAGAATCTTAGAGAAAAAATAGTTCCATGTTACACAACCATGATACTAGGTTGATGTATTAGTATGGATACTCTATCCGCACCCACCTGACATTTTTGGCATATTCTAGCAATATATCATCAATGTCTGATGTAAGACAACCCGTTTAAAAGAAAAATATCCTGTATGTGTTTCTATGCAATCAAAGTATGGGCTCAAAGTCACCTGTCACCACTATGTTATAGTTATTAGATAGAAACATGAATCTACTCATTGTGAACACAATTTTTTTTATCTTGATCAGAAGTAGTATGGCAAATAATTCCTTAATTTTTTTAAAGAAGTTGAGGCTTTTTCTGATACAGCGCTGCAAATCCCACATGCATGGGATGATTCATAAATTTACCCCTTTGTTGTACATTTTAATTGAGCAAATTTTGCGAACTAACTTTTTTTGTTCCTCCACCTAGTAATAACATCAAAGGATCTACAGAAGCATGGGAATATTTGGGTGTGCCCAGTGTCTGATCATGTCTGCACACGCTTCTTTTTTGTGTAAGTAGTGATTTTATACAATTTTTTTTTCAATTTCAGTCATTTTTAAATGAAGAGTGGAAGTGACAGAAATGGAGATACAAATACAGCTATAAGTTCTCAAGTTTTGATTTGCAGAAGACAGATAACATCAGTTTCATGGCTTTTTACATATCTGGGTCCAGGAAAATGCAGTGTTCTCTCAACATACAATATTTATTGGTTCTGAGATGACCATTGTATGTTAAAAACATAACTCTATAAAAAACTGTTAAATGGTTCAGAAGCCCCAAAATGTCGCCAAGATAATGCAAAGTGAAGATTAAAGACAACTATGCAGATTAACACAGATAAAGCAAGTCCGTACATGTAATAGAAATAGTTGCTGAATGCTGGAAATCACTTTCTGTGTTGAGGACAGGAGCTTCTCTGGGTCATGTACTGGCACATGTAAAGAGCAGTACAGGAGATGTAGTACCGCACTGTACTGTAGAGAGATGCAACTAGACCACCAATCACTGCATGCAACTCACTAATACATGTAAGAGCAGTACAGAACATGTAGTACTGCACTGTACTGTAGAGAGCTGCTACTAGACTGCTAATCACTGCATGCACCTCACTAATATATGTAAGAGCAGTACAAAACATGTAGTGCCACACTGTACTGTAGAGAGGTGCTACTAGACCACCAATCACAGCATGCACTTCACTAATACATGTAATAGCAGTACAGAACATGTAGTACCACACTGTACTGTAGAGAGGCACTACTAGACCACCAATCACTGCATGCAGCTTACTAATACATGTAAAAGCAATACAGGACATGTAGTACTGCACTGTACTGTAGAGAGTGCTACTAGACTGCCAATCACTGCATACATCTCACTAATACATGTAAGAGCAGTACAGGACATGTAGTACCACACTGTACTGTAGAGAGGCACTACTAGACCACCAATCACTGCATGCACCTTACTAATGCATGTAAAAGCAGTACAGGACATGTAGTACCGCAATCTACTGTAGAAAGGCACTACTAGACTGCCAATCACTGCATACACGTCACTAATACATGTAAGAGCAGTACAGAACATGTAGTACCGCACTGTACTGTAGAGAGGTGGTACTAGACCACCAATCACTGCATGCACCTCCCTAATACATGTAAGTCCAGTGCAGGACATGTAGTACTGAACTGTAGAGAGGTGGTACTAGACCACCAATCACTGCATGCACTTCACTAATACATGTAAGAGCAGTGCAAGACATGTAGTATTGCACTGTATTGTAGAGAGACACAACTAGACCGTCAATCACTGCATGCACTTCTCTAATACAGAGGTTTTACAAGTAAAATGTTCATCCATCAATCACATGTGCCGCAGATCAGCAGTGTCTGGGTATGGTAAGTGTGGTTTCAAGATGCAATGTCCCAGTAAAGACCATTGTATGGTGTAAATATTGTATCCTGAGGCCATTGTAATTTAAGAGATCACTGTAGTCGTTGGAAAAGAGCAGAACTTCTCTGAATCCTAGTTCAGCAGGGCGCAAGTGAGCATTTCAAAAAAGTGGTTCTGTTGCCATGCTTCATTTTAGCTTTCCCACAATGGCTTTTTCAGACAATGCGCTACACAATAGAAGTGGTTTAAATAGGATGCAACATTTAAATGTAATTAGTGTAATTCTACATAATTAGCCATATAATATAACATGATGTAAAAACTTCCATACATATTAAAGTGCATTTGAATATTACATAAAACATTATTTGCCCCGAGATAATACTGCACACACATTGTGGTCAAAGAGTGTAATTTAAAAGAGTTTCCCCATCAGGTTGTTTCACTAGGCCTATCACTATCACTATCAACTTCAGGCTCCCACTTCCTGCTCAGGCTGTGGGCGATTCTACAGCAGTGACTGGCATTCTAGCTCTGCTATTCCTAGCTGAGCTCATTAGAGGAATCTCTGTGATGGAGGAGTTTTAACAACCGGGCACAAAGTTACAGAGCTCTAAAAGATTAAAGTTTAACAGTAAGAAAGATAAACAAGCTCTTGTGCTGCTAAGACACAGCAGGGAGCGACATCACCATTCTGCCCACTGCTAGGGCAGAGAGAGGTGGTTGGCAGTCTAGGAAATCTTCTGTAAACAAGCAGGAGATAAGAACTGCTCTAACTTTAAAAGGAAGCAAAATTAGACCAGCAATGTATTTAGTAATAGTATTTAGTTACTTTTGCCTACATGTTTAAAGGGAATACCACTTTAGGTTCAATAACCAATTAGGTCGGTGAGGATTCATCCACCTTATTTTTACTGGCTCATACAGATTATAAAACTACTTGTATTGTTTGAATAAGGCTCCGCAAGGGAGCTGAAATGTTGCTGAACATGGATGAATAAACCACTGTTTCCTTTTTTTTTTTTAAAAAACATATTTTCCTGGACTTGAAGAATTGCAGCACTCTCAAAAATATATTGTTTCTCTTTCAATGCTATAGCACTTATGGAAATTATTTCTATTCAATTTAAAGACAACCTGTGACATCTCCTGACATGTTTATTTTAGTAAATGCTCACAGAAAAAAGGATTAGCAATAGGAATATAGTAAAACCGTCTCACAGACCAAAAGAAAAATTCCTAAAACAATAATCTTTAATATATATGCATTAAAAAATTTTCAATATATATAAAATATATAATGGCCTCACGAATATAGCCACTAATTAGTTGTGCAGCTCTATACAATACCCAGTATATAACAATACCTGAGTATAAATCAAATAGTCAGTGTCCAGCCAATCACATCAAAAAGGACACTACACATCATACATATTGGCAAGAACAAATACACCTGCATGAGAGGTAGAGATAATATGATCAAAACTCACGATTCTGAAGATCACGGTATGCTCCGTTGCCCCATAGGATAAAGTAGAGCAGATGGACCAGTATATGCCGGGTTTAACAAAAAGGCACTACAACTATACTAGTCCTATCCAGATAGAGCACCCGTCCCAAAAGGGGCGACCCCACCTCTCGGCGACTCACCCTCACTAACTAAGTAACACACCAAAAGAGATGACAGTGACTAAGAACATAAACATTAAATCCCGACGCGTGTCCCCAATATATGGTTCATCAGGGGATAATGTTACAAAAAATCTGCAGTGAGATATGATGGTCTTAAAGATGGCATGATGAGTTTTGATCATATTATCTCTACCTCTCATGCAGGTGTATTTGTTCTTGCCAATATGTATGATGTGTAGTGTCCTTTTTGATGCGATTAGCTGGACACTGACTATTTGATTTATACTCAGGTATTGTTATATACTAGGTATTGTATACAGCTGCACAACTAATTAGTGGCTATATTCGTGAGGCCATTATATATTTTATATATATTGAAAAATTTTTAATGCATATCTATTAAAGATTATTGTTTTAGGAATTTTTCTTTTGATCTGTGAGACTATTTTAGTAAATGCTCGCATTCCCTGTGATATGACGATTCTGGAGCATCTTCTCTAATATCTCTGTGTTGTGCTGTTCCTCAGTTATACCTTCTAGAAATGTATTACTTAATCTGTCAGCTGGGTGTTACCATCCTAGCTTATAAAGGGGTGTGACCCAGCACACAGGGACAAATTAGCATAGGGGCTGGCACACAGCATTTTAGAAGTACGCCCTAGCCAACTTGTACTTCTAAAACACCCAGCATAAGCCGTGTGAATCCAGCCTTAACGGTTTGAGTATAGTTTTGTCTATTGTTTGTCATTGGTTATACCGCACACAGCAATGTTTTATGAGGCTGCATGCAATTGCATTCTATTAAAATAGCCATGGGCAGAATGATTTGCTGTGAGAACATTAAGAACCATACTAAATCCACTATACTTGTGCAACAATGGTATTTATTTCTTGTGGGTCGATGTATTTTCTTCTCAGTATCTATCCATTATTATATCTATATTAATCCTTCTTAGTATTATTTGATGATTTTTGTGTGTATAAGAAGAACTAAGGGCGACATGTCAAAAAAGAGGCGCATCCACGACAGTTTTAAGGCGCATTAAATGAGTATATAGTGCGCCTGAATGAAAGAATCTGTCAAAAATCTGACGTCTGGTCTACCTTCCATAGTATAATTGATGCACCTAATCTAGGCGCATAGCATAACTTAGGTGCATAACATATCATTGCTAGCATATTTGAGGTACCTACTTTAGGCGCATTCAAATGTGTCGTGCCTGGTGTATAATGCACCTAGTTTTAGTGTACTACAGTTGATTTGTATAGAGAATAGGGTGTCAAAAATTTTTGGTGCAAAATACACCAAAGAAATGGCACAGCCCTAATGGGACATGTCGCCCTAAGTCCACTCTTTTTGTTTTCTATACCTTCACATCTTTTATACAATTACCTCTCTTAACAGTATTTTTTATTATATGCCTTTTGTCAAAATCTATACTACCAAAGGTATGAAGATGGCCAAGTGGGGGATGCTAATATCAACACTCAGGACCCCAAAATCCAAAAGGAGATCATGCGAGTGATTGGGACACAAGTGTACAGTGGATGAGGGATAATGTCCTCAGGATTACAATCAAAAACAGAGGGGAGCAGTCTGTCCTTTCCGGGACCAAGAACATGGGGCAATCTGTGACCTGCTTCACATATGGAAGACTGAGGGTCCTCTGTGTGACTGAGTAGACCCTTTCTAATGTGGAGATGAGGGACTTGCACTGATCAGGTTCTCCAGGCATCAGTAAGATATCATTCTGTGTGGAGATATCGCAGCCCTGGGACAATTCCTGAAATATATTGACATTCCCCTGTGTCGGCACTACCCACTTTCCATACTTTACCCCCTACTCTGAATACTTCTCATTTACAACTCTTTGTTTAACAAAAAAAGAAAATGTTAAAAAATAATAAAGGTGAAGGTTTTATTTCAGTTTTGTTGTTGTTTTGTCATGAATACAAATTGTAGCCTAACCATGTCAGTCACACTAGCCACACACTAAAGTCATCCAAAGCTTACGATCGTCCATTGATGGCTGATGTCAGGGGAGAGAATTATCGGGCATGTTGGTCATAGACATGACATCTTAGGTGTATGTTACTTTTATAAGAGGTAAACGTGACTTCCAACCAACTCCTGTTCCTTACCATGGGAAATGTTGGCAACCTGTACAGTAGGACTTATTATTATTATTATTTATTTTAAAGCGCCATTAATTTCAAGGCACTGTACATTCAAGGTGGGGATACATAGGTATAAACAAAGTACTGACCCATAAAAATTATCTGCAGATCCAACTGAAGCACAAATCAACAAAAACTTGTGTGTATTGTCTGTTTAAAGAAAATATTTTTCATTGAAAAAATTTTTAGACTTTACTTAACATATTACCGTATTTTTCTGACTATAAGGCGCACCGGATTATAATGCGCATTATCAATGAGCGCCTGTTAATTCTTCTTGGTTCATATATAAGGCGCACTGGATTATAAGGCGCGGCACATTAACCCCTTAAGGACCCAGCCTGTTTTGGCTTTCCTGACCCAGGCCTATTTTTGAAATCTGACATGTGTCCATTTATGTGAGAATAACTTTTTGACACTTTTACCTATCCATGTGATTCAGAGATTGTTTTCTCGTGACACATTGTGCTTTAAGTTAGTAAGAAATTTTTATCCATACAATCCTTGTTTGTTTGTGAAAAATATCAAAATTTCATGAAAATTTGGAAAAATTTTCGATTTTGAAAGTTGCAAAATTTCTGCGTGCAAGACAGATAATTATTCACCACAAAATAGTTTATAACTACCATCTACTATATGTCCACTATAGGTTGGCATAATTTTTTAAATGTCTTTTTTTTTTTTACGACATTAGAGGGCTTAGAAATTTAGTAGTAATTTCTCACAATTTCAGAAAATTTGCAATATACATTTTTTTAGGGACCACTCCAGTTCTGACGTGGCTTTGAGGGGCCTGCATGTTAGATACCCCCATAAATAATGCCATCTAAGAAACTAGACCCTTAACGTATTTCAACACTTTTTAGGAAGTTTGATAACCTTTAGTTTTTTTACAGAAATTTAAAGAAAATGGAGGTAAAATTTAAAAATTTCACTTTTTTTTGCAGTTTTTCTTTATTTATCCATTATTCACTGGTATTGGTAAATGTGATGGGTAAATGCAACTTAATACAATTCCCCCAGGTCTTGCTTTTTTGAGATACCCCAAATTTGGGCCCCCTGTAGATTTGGTCAACCAAAAGCCCCAAAAATAGGGGGAGCACTCCCGGGACTTGAGGTCTCATTTTCAATACGATTTTATTTAGGCGCCATTTCGGGTTTGGGGACACCCTAAGGTGCTAAAATTAAAAAAACCCCTTTAAAAAGCCCGCATTTTTGGAAAACTACCCCCCTTAATAAAATTTATCCAGGGGTGCATTGGGAAAATTTAGACCCCACGGTGTTTCACAAAAATTTTTTTTGCATAAGGCTGGAAAAGTAAAAAAAATTTTTTTTCAATAATCGCAATTTAGCTTAAAATGTTTCAATAAAAAAGGGAATCCTGGAAAAAAGAACTGTAAAATTTTGGTTAAAAATTTTCTTCCAGTTTGGAATACCCTACATGGGGGTTTGTAAATGCTGTGGGGGCGCAGGCGGGCGTAAAAGGGGAGGGAGAGCTATTTGGTTTTTGGACGCGATTTTGGGGGGCCATGTCGCATTTGCAAAGCCCCCAAAGTAGCAGAAAAAAAAGCAAAAAACCTTCAAAGGGTCCCCCATTTTGGATTCAACCCCACGGGGTTCTCTCTGGGGGTTGTAGTGCATTTTGGATGCAAGGGGTTCCATTTTTTTTTTTTTTTTAGCATTGGCAATGAAAAGGGAAAAAAACGCAGTTCAGCATTGTTTTTTTTGATTTAAATTTTTTACAGCATTCCCGTGCAGTGTAAATGATGTGATAACTTTACTATGGGGGTCGGTACATTTACAATGATATACTTTTTTATATGTTTTTTCTGTTTTATTACTTTTACACAGTAAAAATACGCTTAAAAAATTGCGTTTTTTTTTTCCTATTCTACCCCATAACTTTTTTTATTTTGCTTTTTGGGCAGGCTGGGTAGGGCTTGTTTTTTGCGGGGGTGAGTTTTAAGTTTTTATTTGGTTCCTTATGGTGCATTGATGCCAGTTCACTTTTTATTAAGGTTTTTGTGAGATGTTTTAACAAAATACGCAATTTGGGTAGTGTTTTTTTTTTATTTTTTATAGCGGGGCATGTACGGTATATATGACTGGGACTTTACTCAGCCAGTCAATACGATTACCCGATCCCCAAAATTTTATATTTTTTTTGTTTTTTGCTTTTTACAATAAAAAACTTTTATTCAAACAGGAAAAAAAACGTTTTGCTCACCAAGTTTTAGAGCAAACTTTTAATTTTTTGTGCTTGGGCGGTTGGGTTGTTTTTGCGGGGGATTTTCGTTTTTTTAGTACATTTTTGGGGGGGGCAAGGCTTTTTTATTGCTTTTTTAAAACCTTTTTTGGAGGCCAGGGTGAAGAAAATATGCAACTGTTTTTGTTTTTTATTTTTATTTTTAACAGGGCTCATATGCAGTATGTGATAAGTTAGCTTTACTCTTTGGGCGCCCATTTGGTGATACCCCATTTATATATTTTTTTTATGTTTAAAACTTTAAAAAAAAGAAAGTGTTTTTAGTGTGTAAAACAAAATTTATGCTCGTATCTTCTGGAGCTATACTTTTTTTTTTTTCCCTTACAGGCTGTATGGACTTTTTTTTTCGGGGGTGAACGACATTTAAATTTGGGACAACTTTGGCTTTATAAGGTTTTTGATCGCTTTTTATTCCATTTTAGTGCTGGGGTGAAATAAACTTAATTTCTGTGATTGTTTTTTTTTTTGTTTTTTACAGCGTTTCAACGTCGGGTTAATAAAAATGACAGATTTATAGGGCAGGTCATTAGCACGCGCGTCCCAAAAATGGGGACTTTTTTTATTTTGATCTTTTTTGGGGGGATTGGCGTTTGTAAAGGGGGGAAAAGGGGGGTGTATATTTTTTTTTATTTTTTTGTTTGGTTTTACTTGTTTTTTCACTTTTTTTTACTTTTTTACTTTTTATTTTACTTTTCCCATGGGGGTTTGAATGAGAGACTTTTTAAACTCTCTTCAATAGGATTAGTACATAGCTTGTTGATGACTGGTTTTCCCATGACAACTGTCAGTACGTGCCGGGTCATGCCCCAGGGGACGGCCCCCGGTGTGCGCAAACAAAACCCGGAAGGCATTCTCTGCCTTGTGGTGTCTGTAAGAGGCAGGAGCCGCCGGTTCGCCCGACCGTGCGCTGCTGCCGCCGCAGAGACGCAGGAGGGCGTCTCCTCCCGCGTCTCCTTAGTTATTGCGATCGGATTGTCGCGATAATTCCGGGGTTATCCCCCCCCCCCCCCCCCCCCCCGGGGCGATCCGGGGTGGGGCCCACGCTGCGGTGTCAGCTTAAATTTAAGCTGACACCCCGCGCGATCGCGCGAACTCTGCTTTAGGTTCGCGCGATCCCCCGGCGTATCCCTAGTCCCGGTGCGTTAACCCCCAAAAAGACCCGGAGATGATACGCCCAAGGTCGTTAAGGGGTTAAATGAAACAAAGCTCAGACCGCAAGCCAAGCTTCATTCAACACTTTCACAATAAGGCTATGTTCACACGGCTTATTTCAGAACGTATTTACATCGGATTGCCGATTGTAAATACGTTCTGAAATCAGTTGAAAATCAGTTGCAAATAACTGTCACTAAGTGTGGCACGTATTTGTAACTGATTTCCCGACGGATTCACCCTCTCCAATCATTGAAGGTGGTGAATCCGTCCGTAAATAATTGACCTGCACATGTTTTTTTCCGTCCGGATTGCCGTCGTCAATCGCGGCGGCAATCCGCACGGAAATACGCGTCGTGTGAACGCCGAGCCATATTTTCTATTGAAATCAATAGAAAATAGGCTGTGACTTGTTTCTGACAGATTTGCCGACGATTGACGATCGTCAATCCGTCGGCAAATACGCGGCGAAATAAGCCGTGTGAACGAGGCACTAAGGCCCCGTTCACACGGCTTATTTGCCGACGGATTGGCGCCGTATTCCGCGCCGGATTTGCGCTTCAATACGGCGCCAATCCGTCGGAATCATTACGGTAATCCACTGCTCTCATAGAGAACAGTGGATTCCGTCGCTCCTCCCCGCTCGGCAAATCCGCCGCGGGTGGAGAAAGTGACATGCACATTATTTACGCCGCGGACGCGCCGTAAACAATGCATTGTCTATGGGGCCGGGAGCGGCGCCCCCGCCGCGCTCCGGCCCCGCCCCCGTCCCGCCCCTTAGTCCCGACGGATTTGTGCGCTCAATACGCCGCACAAATCCGTCGGGAATAAGCCGTGTGAACACGGCCTTAAGTGACACTTATTTGCAACTGATTTGTAACTGATTTCGGAACGTATTTACTATTGTAATCATTTTGCAAATCAGTTGCAAATCAGTTAAAAAATCATGTCACTTAAACTACTGTACCTAATACGTTCTAAACAAAGCCTAAAATCCCAAGTGAAGAATTGATTCATATAAAGGCGCATCGGGGACTATAAGGCCCCGTTTCACACGGCTTATTTCGCCGCGGATTGGCCGTACTGCCGCCGGATTGCGCTTCAGTACGGCTCCAATCCGTCCCTGTCATTAACGGTAATCCACTGCTCTCATAGAGAACATGGATTCCGTCGCTCCTCCCCGCTCGGAAAAATCCCCGCGGGGGGAGAAACTGACATGCACATTTTTTTTACGGCGCGGACGCGCCGTAAACAATGCATTGTCTATGGGTCGGGAGCGGCGCCCCCGCCGCGCTCCGGCCCCGCCCCGCCCCTTATTCACGGCGCCTTTATGTGCCTTTATGTGCGCCTTATAGTCCGAAAAATACGGTAATTTTTTAAAATATTGCATTATATTTTTTCATTGGATAACACTGGAGATGCCACACATTGATACAATGTAAAGTAGTTAGTGTACAGCTTGTATAACAGTGTAAATTTGTACGCGCCGTAAATAATGTACATGTCACTTTCTCCCCCCGCGGCGGATTCGCCGAGCGGGGAGGAGCGACGGAATCCACAGTTCTCTATGAGAACTGTGGATTACCGTAATGACAGGGACGGATTGGAGCCGTACTAAAGCGCAAATCCGGCGCGCAGTACGGCTCCAATCCGCGGCGAAATAAGCCATGTGAACGAGGCATTACGACGCTGGTGGACTCCAAACAACAATTAACTCAAATAGGGAAAAGCAACAGCAGTCATAAGAAAGAACAATACCAAGGGCGACATGTATGATCGTGAATTGCGCCTGTTTTCAGGCGTATACTGCGCCTCACAGTGCCGGCTCCAGTGTCGGATGCAGGAATGCGCTGTTAGGCGCAACCTTCGCCACTTTCGTATGCGCCTAACATGAAGGGGCGTGCAGTGGGCACGTTCTGGGCATTCTGGGGCGGGACGCACCAGATTTGAATACTCCGAGGCATGTATGAATGCCGGTCGGCAAAGGGAGGCGCATTACAGCTCTGACAGGCGGACCTAGTTCAATGTGGTCTACCTGAGTCAGAGGAGGTGCAGTGAAGCTAGAACTTATTGTAGTGGTGCAAAATGTGCACAGTTACAACAGTAAAATAATAAAAAAAGAGTTGTCTATACAATTAACTAGAATAAAGATAAATATCAAAGTTGTATAAAATCGATTTCAATGTATTGAAAAAGTTGATCATTTAAAATTAAAGCAAATATATGTAAGATCTCAAAAGAAAGAAATATTAGCTATAAAAGGTCTTAAAAATACGGAGAAAATTAAACTAATTTTACATTAAAGAAGCCAATGCTGATGTTGTACTGATGTTAATTTTTGTCCTTTTTTTTAATAAAAAAATTACGATGTATTTTTTCTTCTTTCACCTTTTATTCTATTTAGTATCTACAGCAAGAGCCAGCACAGCACAGGTCTTGCTGGGACCTGTGGTTCTCCAAGCATGATTTCTATGTTCCCAGTGCTTAGTTCTGGTCGTATTTACGGACGTATTTACATCCGAAAAATACATCACCAACTCAGCCAAAAATAATGAACAATTAGCTTACAATTGATATCAATGGAAAATCCGGATGTATTTGCGGACGTAAAGTGAATTTATGACCTCCCTGGCTATTTCTGTTCCCTCAGTGACCGACCTGTAAACATCTCTCCCCCCTGCTGTTTGTTCTATGTGATAGTAGTGAGTGATGTCATCACACAGGTCATGGCAGCTCTGTGCTGGCTGGCAGTAAAAAGCTTGATTTATCTAAAGTAAACAGCACTAATTAGGACTTTTGTTTGAGGGATCAGATAAAAAACACCTGCTAGCAGTTCTGGAGAGCTTCTGAGCTAATCTGAACTAATTAGCAACTGAAAACAGAGTTGAATACACCATGGAGCTGTATGCAAATTACAGTCAGTCTGAACCCTATGAAACTCTGTAGGGAGACAACCCCTTTAATTAATTTTAAAGACAACTCTTTTTGCTATTAACTAACATGCTTAATGATTTTTCGCTGATTTCCAGCCTGTCTCTAAACTTAATACATGTTAGGCGCATTCCTTATGCGCCTCACACACTGGCGAGGCGCAGGGAACTTTACACTGCATGTATGAGCGCACTTCGGGGCCCGACATAAATCAGGCGCAGCTTTCACGGAAAAAAACGTGAAAACGGGGGCTCCATCACGCCGATCTTCATACATGTCGCCCAAAGTGTTCATCAATCACAAGAAGAAAGATTTACCCCTAGATGATTCAACAAATGGACAGCAGGAGGATCATGACAAATGCACGGTTGTGGAGATTCCACATGGAGGTTTAATAGTGATAAATGACCCATACTAACTGTCTCCAACTCTTCTCCTAAACCTTGCCCTATGGCTATCCCTGACAACAGAACCTTTATTCCTTAAACTGACCCTAAGGGCATGTCCCCACGGCAAGGGTTTTCGGACGGTTTTTCAGGCGGTTTGTGGTTTTGCAGACCGCCTGAAAAACCGGACGAAAATGAGCACAATGGTGCTCTATGGAAAACCCATGCAGCAGTCCCCACTGCACGGGTTTTCCGTCCGGCGGTTTTTCCGCCTGCAAAACATTCTACAAGCACAATCTCCCATCCGGTTTTCGGATGGAATCTGTGCGTGTGAATGTGAAGGGGGAGGGCTTTTCTCCACTCATCGCGGAGAAAATCCGTCTGCCCCGCGGCCGTGGGGACGGCCGCAAAACAGGGCATATGCCGGTCGGGTAAACCAACCGGTATTTGTCCTCTGCCGTGGGGACGCACCCTAAAGCTGTTCCTCAAAAATGTTCCTAGCTACAATTGATACTAATGCAGAAAGCAGCTCTAGGACCCAGTGACACCCTGGACAGAATACAGCAGGAACTAGACAAACAACAAACTGATGTACTTAAGGACTATAAACTCTAGAACTTGGCCAAATGTAACTTAAACAAGAAACAACAATATTTTAGAACTTGCTGTATAAAACCAGGTATAATCGCAAATCTTAAAAACCTCAAAAATTCAGAAGTGACCAGGATGCCAAAATAACCTGCTTTGTCTCTTATTGTATCTTCTGAAAATAAAAACTGTAAGAAATTAATCAAAAGTAGCAGTCTGCTTTAAAAACTTCAATTAAACCAAATATATCCAGTTGATATATTCAGCCCCTGATATATACAGCAAAGATAGTACAGCAATTCATAGTTTATAACCACCCCAAAGTAATTCTCCACCAAAAATAGGTTCCATATAGTGTTCCAATATTAATGGAATGATCCCCCCCAAAAAAATAAGATACAACTAACAGGTTCAAAAATATTTCAACTCACTGTTACTGAGCTGGAGGATGCGCCGTGTCATTCAATCCAAGCGTGCCGGCCAGAGGTGCACAGGATTACACCGGCACAGGCTGGCTGACAGAAGTGACGTCACTATAGTTACAAGAGCCTAGTAGGTCCAAAATGCCAACGCATTTTGGAAAACAGTGTGGTTTTCTACATCATCAAATATTTTTGAGCCTGTTAGCTCTGTCTTATTTATTTCTGTGGATCATTCGATTTATATTGGAACACTTTTTTGGTGGAGAATTACTTTGGAGTAGTTATAACGTATGAATTGCTTATATTGACTTTCATTGCTGTATCGCTAAAACGGCATGTAGCAAAAATCAGCTCACCTCTCTCGGACTTGCTTGATTGTATTTTAGGTTGAATATGTTTGGCCATTACAGGCTATAGAAATACATATGGATATAATGGTATGTGCTTTAATTGGCCTTTTTGAATCATGTGGTAGAAGTTAGGGTGGTGATTGGTTCTAATATTATTTTAAAAGTAGGGCGGTAAGTTTGCTGCCATCACAGTGAGCAGGGGCTACAAAGCCCAAAACGCGTCTGTGTTTTACACACCTATGTGGGGTTATGCTGTTGGAGTGCTGTTTTATTGTATACAATAAAGATTGCTGTTTTACCTTCATCTGGACTCTGGATTTCTGGAGGGTGTTTGTCCCATACGGGAGTCATACCCGGATATCCGTTTTAGTACAGGTATCATTGCTGTATGCATACTTCTCAGGGGTTGAATATATCAATCAGATATAATTGGTTGTATTGAAGTTTTTAAAGCAGATTGCTACTTTTGAAAGATACTGTATAGTGTATATATTGAATAAGGTAGTGGGGACGCCAATTTCTTACATATTTTAGAACCTGACACAGCTCAACAAGACAATATTTTTCAAGAGACAATAATCTGTAATCTGACATATCAGTACTGGACAGGATTTAAATGAGCTTTATAGACTAGAAATATGCTAATGAGCTTTAGGTGCTCAGCCTGATCAGTTGACCTGTAAGGATCTTGAGCAGTTGCCATTCAACTACTTCAAACAAACACACACAACAGAAGACATAGATGACAGAAAATTCTGCGGATCTAATAAAAAGGAGAGTAGGAGAGTTGCCTTCATTTTTAATGACAGCAAGGCAAATATAAATGTGACAAGGACACCAGGAGCAAATGTTAAAATTAGAACAATTGTCCAAGGGGAAGGACACAGTAGTGGTCTGAGTACTCTTTACTGGGCACATGTGCCCGTAAAGGTAATAAGGCAGGCCATTCAGTCTGAAAATGTTAAGCATTAGGTTGTCTATGTACAAGCAGGGTTTCTCAACGATGGGGTATAGTGCGGAGAGAGGGTCTGGCTGTAGTGGTTGCCATGTGCAAGTTAGGGTCGATATTCAGTTTAGGATTAAAAGATAGTTGGCAACCTACAATTTAAACCACGGAAGCTGCAATTTAGTAGGCCTTCAAGCTGGATAGGCCAATTCTACTGTGATCTTTTGGCTGGATAGGAGACAATTTTTTTTTACTTTCAGAATAAAAAAGCTATGGCACTTTATGGATATTTGAGACAGAAAATTATTAGCAAACGTTCACTAGCAGGTTCAATGGCTCTTTTTTTTTTACAACGTTGTATTAGCAATATGCAGTTATGGAAATCTTGGAGAAATGTAGACACTCTATAGTTTTTTGAAACTACTTTCAATAGTTTCAAGATCACAGACTCCATAACTGTGATTTAACATGTGAATGATGTGTCAGAAGAACACTTTGGTAGAAACAGGTTCACAGAAGTGTGATCTATAGCATTTACTATAATTAAATGCTGACCTCTACTGGCTGACTGTGTTTTGGGACTACCATAGTATTCATATTCAACTAGAACAGTCACA
>JAODAL010067192.1:0-17408 GCA_025379985.1 Phyllomedusa bahiana
AAAAAAATTATTTTGGCAATTTTCTTGACAATGTGAGAAATTACTACTAAATTTCTAAGCCCCCTAATGTCGTAAAAAAAAAAAAAGATATTTAAAAAATTATGCCACCTATAGTGGACATATGGTAGATGCTAGTTATAAACTATTTTGTGGTAAATAATTATCTGTCTTGCACGTAGAAATTTTGCAACTTTCAAAATCGCAAATTTTTCCAAATTTTCATGAAATTTTGATATTTTTCACAAACAAACAAGGATTGTATGGATAAAAATTTCTTACTAACTTAAAGCACAATGTGTCACGAGAAAACAATCTCTGAATCACAGGGCTAGGTAAAAGTGTCAAAAAGTTATTCTCACATAAAGTGACATATGCCAGATTTCAAAAATAGGGCTGTGTCAGGAAGGTCAAAACAGGCTGGGTCCTTAAGGGGTTAAACTTATTAGTTCATAGAGCAACAATGACTAATCTTATTCATTTTTATTTAATATTAAAAAGGTATAGTGCTTACATGAAATAATACAATAAAATGACATACATGCAACAGTTATAAAATAAATGGGAGAATACATGGAAAAATCTTACACATATGTATATATATGTATATATAGTACACATATGGTAGATGCTATATACAAACTATTTTGTGTGGTATAACTATCTGTCCTACACATAGAATCTTAGAAATTTTGAAAATGGCAAATTTTCCAAACTTTTACACCACTCTGATTTTATCACAACTAAACAATGACTATATCGACCAAAATATATTACTAACTTAAAGCACAATGTGTCTCGAGAAAACATTCTCTAAATCACATAGATAGGTAAAGCAATAAAAAGTTATTTCTATATAAACTGACATGTGACATTTAAAAAATGGGACTGTCAGCAAGGTCAAAACTAGCTTGGTTGCTAAGGGGTTAATCTACTATAGAAACTATAAACATTTTTATTTTTTTGTATATTAGGGCGTAAGTAATTCAAACATTTTCTGTTCATGCCTAACATTAAATAAACAGTTACTTCAGCTTGTCCAAAAAAAAAAAAAAAAAGCCAGTATGTCAAGGGCAAGAGGGCATATCTCATCTAAATGCTAAGATCTTTGCAATTAATTTTTGCAAACACTGTTCATTGAGGAAGACATTGAACAAGGGCCTTTTTACAACTAATTTCCCTATAATTTTCCTATGTATGGAGAAGTAAATTATTATTTAAATCTGCTAAAAATACAGAGGAAAATACTTAAAGTGCTTCAAGTGATGGACCATGTTTAAATGAAACATATTACATGATTTTGCATGTTTTATTGATTTGGTAGTCAGTGCTTGGTGGTATATATTATATATACCACCAATTAAATGTATCGTGTATACAGTATATAATTGCAATTTAATGTCTGGTGTAGAAAACAGAGTTTATTAGGGACTCACCTTAGCAACTATGCAGTACATGTGAGCTCCTGGATATTGGATATCTAATGACATGCTATAATTGGTAAAAGCACAGCTTGCCTATCTACTTTGAAATCATATTGCAAAGTTTACTGGAATAAAGGAATGGTTTAGAGTCCTACGAGCTCATCAGGGCAGCTTTAACCCTTCAAAGACTAATGTCTATTTTAGTCCCTTGGAACACAGCAGTTATGTTGTTTTAGGTTTTTCGTGGCTGCAAAAGCCATAATTTAATTTTTCTGTTGATGTAGAAAGGAATACTTTTTGCTGGATGCGTAGTATTTGTTAATAGAATTTTTCTTGTGATACATATAACTTTGGCAGGTAGGATCTATTGAAGCAGGATCAGCAGATGTGGGATCACGATTATGGACTAGAAGGTTTAAGGGCAGGATATTTTTAATGGCAAGATAAAGGCAAATTTCAGGTATCAGGCCAAGTCAATACCAAAAGACAGCAAACCACGAGGGAAACAAGAAACATTGACGTAAGGATTCGAAAAATGGGATACAGAACTCAAAACTTGGGACTCAGAGGCATGAGGCAGATATCACAAACAGGACTGATCAATGCTGACACTCTGGTACCTGCTGATGGTAGACGTTGAACTTCATAACTCCTTCTATGGGGCCATGAACCAGAGCTGGAGAGACAGTTTTGGAGTCAGTGGATTACCTGTCACCTTGCTAGTTAAAGGGGTTGTCTCATCTTAAAGTTTCATAGCATGCATGAATGAAATAATGCTGATTTGCTCTGTCACTTCCTGGTTAAGCTGTCTGTAATTAGCATATGAGCTCCGTGTATTCAGACGTCTCTGTTTATTATGGTTATTAGTCTAGATGAGCTAAATTACCTTCTCTAAGGTCTGGAGAAGCTTCTGAGCTAATGTAAACTGTTGAGTAATTAGTCTTTTGTCTGAAAGATCAGATAACACACAAGCTTTCACACTGCGGGCCATGACACTGCAGGTCACTTGGGAAACCTGAGAGCCCTCAGAAGGTGATAAAATCATTTGTAGCTCCTTAACAAAAAAAGATGAACAAAGCAATATATTTGGAAAACGTCTTCATTTAGTGTTCCCTACATTTTGAAAGCTACTCTTTGCAGTGAAAAAACCCCTTTAACTGACAGCACAACTGAGTAGAGGCCACAAAGCAAACCTCCAAAGTCAAAGGGCATGTTTGTAGCAAATAGCAGGCTAGTGACCTTGCAGATAGCAACACTGTTTTCCATTCTAGGGGGAGGCGTCAAAAACCATACATGTTTATTTCCAGTTTTTTTGTTTTAATAAATTTATTATATTTATTAATGCCATTTTTAATTACATTTTATTTTGAAAATATCGTATTTGTTCCACTAAGAAAACTGAACCTTTAATCACTGGCAAAATACTGGCATGAACTACACTGATATATTTATATCTAGAATTGGTGGCCTTTATTAAGTATCCATCTACCATGGTATCACATGCGCCCCACAACCACTTTGGATAGAGCCCCCCCCCCCCTTTCTGTCAAACTCATGTGTCATAGTCACTGTTACCAGTGGGATCCAAAAGGTTGGTTAAAATTATCAGTAATCCTGATAGCCAATAGAAGGGAATAAGTGCTGTATGTTCCAGCAGACATTCGCTAGTGATATCACAGACCAAGTTCCTGTACCTGCAACACTAATGCAACTGTACTTATCAGGGTTGGCCAACTAACCTTGACATACCATGCACAGTTGGGTGGAAGAAGCTGAAACATGATGTCTCTCAATTGATTCAGTTTTAACATAAAAACACAGGAATAAGATATATTTGAATATGCAAAGCTCTACAAAGGTAGAGACAGAGGTCCACCAATAAGTGAGGTGAGAACTATAGCAGAGTTTTGTGCAGCATTTTGACAGATATGTAGGCCATTGCCTTTACCTTTCTATCTTCAATATATGAAGATGAGTAATGAACCCTTTATTGCAATTTATTGCTGATATTTTTGTTTTGCTAATTAAAACCAGGTAATAATACAATAATACTTTTTTTTTTAATTGTTAAGTGCTGCGGAATATGTTGGCGCTATATAAAAAGATTATTATTATTAGTATTATAATAAGGGTATGTTCACTCAACGTTTTGAATCTGTTTTTTGATCCATTTTTCACTAGAAGAAAAACACATTGAAAACTGCATCCCAAAAACGTATCCAAAAACGCAGCAGCTGATGCTTTTTTTGGATGCGTTTTGCATGTGTTTTTCGTATCCGTTTTTCAATACATATATATACAGGTTGTAGTTTGAAAAGGTAGAATCTAAAGTAATATAGTATTGTACTTTACCTTTACCTATGTATTTATGTAAGGGAATTTAATATACTAAATCAGCCCCTAGAGGTCTCATTTAATCTAAAGAACTGTTTGAACTTTAGTAACCTAATGACCTACATTTTCACTTAAGATGTAGTGTAAGAGGATGCCTAATAGAGGGCACTATAACTTAAAGCATTTTACATGTGTTTCCTACAAAGCCTAATAGAGGGTGCTATAACTGAAAGCATTTTACATATGTTTCCTACGAATCCTAATAAAGGGCGCTTTAACTGAAAGTATTTTACATGTGTTTCAGATGAAGCCCAATAGAGGGTGCTATAACTGAAAGCATTTTACATGTGTTTTCAGATGAAGCCCAATAGAGGGCACTAAAGCTGAAAGCATTTTACATGTGTTTCAGATGAAGCCCAATAGAGGGTGCTATAACTTAAAGCATTTTACATGTGTTTCCTACAAAGCCTAATAGAGGGTGCTATAACTGAAAGCATTTTACATATGTTTCCTACGAATCCTAATAAAGGGCGCTTTAACTGAAAGTATTTTACATGTGTTTCCTATGAAGCCCAATAGAGGGTGCTATAACTGAAAGCATTTTACATGTGTTTTAAGATGAAGCCCAATAGAGGGCACTAAAGCTGAAAGCATTTTACATGTGTTTCAGAAAAAGCCCAATAAAGGGCGCTATAATTGAAAGCATTTTACATGTGTTTCAGATGAAGCCCAATAGAAGGCGCTTCCAGTATTTTACATGTGTTTAATCTTATATTTCACATTTTATATGTATTGAATCATATAAAAGCAGTTTTTTAGTACAGAATGGGTGTTTATAGAAATTATAGAAGTTTTAACTAATAAATTTATTTGTGTTTTAGATAAATAGTTTATAGAACCACTCAACATTCTATAATAAACTATTTATCAAAAACATTAATAAATTTATTAGTTAAAACTTCTATAATTTCTATAAACACCCATTCTATACAAAAAAAACTGCTTTTATATAATTCAATACATATAAAAAGCGATTTATAAGATTAAACACATGTAAAATGCTCGAAGCACCCTCTATTGGGTCATTAGGTTACTAAAGTTCAAACAGTTCTTCTAAATCACGGGTGTCAAACTGTGGCCCTCCAGCTGTTGGGAAACTACAACTCCCATCATGCATTTGTATTACCTATAAAATGAGACCTCTGACGGCCGATTTAGTGTATTACACTTCAAATTTTAATCCAATGCGCATCCAAAACGTACCCAAAAGTATGTTGCGCTTTTGGATCCGTTTTTCAGGATCCAAAAGCGCACTCCATTGTTTTCTATGGGGATTTCACTTTCATAAAACGCACGCAGAACTGACATGTCATTTCTTAAAATGGATCTGAAAAACACGTTGAAAAGATGCAAGTAAACACGCAGCAGCGATCACTCGTCTGAACAGAGATGCGTGTTTTACATTAAAACCAATGTAAATCACACTGAACATTGTTAGATATGTTTTTTGGATCCGTTTTGGGTCCGAAAAACGGATAAAAAAACGGATCTGAAAAACGTTGTGTATTATTATTATTATTATTATTATTATTATTATTATTATTTTCTTGCCTGTTTTTATTTTCTGATTGTAGCTTTTTTATTATTTTTCCTGTAAATTGTTATGAAAGGTAACTGTCTTATCTGAGCTGCTTTTAACAATATATATTGCAACCACATGAATATATAAGTCTGTGAACAGGAGCTGACTCAGTGACTTCTGTGGGAAAGCTTTCTAGTTATGCTCTGTGATCCAGGTAAAAAAAAAAGTCACCGAAAACTCTTTAAAAATATGTTTAACATAAAAATATGATTTAAACAATAGGATATTTTCTGATTACTTATTCCCTTTAGCTATCAAAAAGGTTAAACTTACTCTTTTCTCTAACAGAGGAATCCTGTTGTGACAACTTGATTTATACTATTGTAGTACAATGGAGATAAGTTATTATAAAACATTAAATGTCAAGTTCATGAGTTAAGGCAACACACATAAACATTGAGATTTTTGCTGTCTTAGAAAACATGATAGTTGGACCTTAACATAAAAGAAGGCTATACTCAGTCTCACTCCAGATTACAGTTAACAAAAGTGCAAAAGTTGGGACAGTTTACATGTGAAAATTAATTCTTAATAAAGTCATGCAGGGTTCCGTACAGACGGGGAGAGATGTGCTGGTCACATGTAATGCATGCTTCGATGCACAAGAAGAGAGATCAACCATAGTTAAACATGATGCAGGGTTCAGTACAGAAGCAGAGAGGTCAGCTGTGTTCAGATGAAATTCAGGGTTTCAGTACGCAAACAGAATACATATTATTTGAAGCACAAGATAGTTGGATCACTGACAAAGCAGAATAACCGGTAAAGAAAGTAAAACACTGTTGGTTAACACTGTTTCCACAGTTCCGGAAATAACAGCAAAAATAGCATAGCGTGCTGAGCTATTTTTTAAGTGCAAGAAATAGACATTGCGGTGGAAACCTGACAGACCTATTGTAGTTAGAGATGGGCGAATTTCTCAAAAATTCGATTCGGTCACTTCGCCGAATTTTCCGACAAAATTCGTTTCGTTCCGAATTACTTCGGCACGAATCGCGTTAAAAAGCAGCTATTTCCAGGCTGCACAGAGCCTGCAGGGTGCTGTAGAACGTTGTGCCATGCTTAAATATGCAGAGGGAGCTTGGTTTGGTCTTCATACAATGTTGTGTTTTAGTATGACATGCAGATGACTGCCGCCGCTCTTAGAATCGCTTCACTATAAAATTCCCTGGGCACTTAAAAGGGCAAAACTGACCAAAAAACTCAAGCGGGAATGTAGCCTGATAAAGTCATGCCAGCGAAAGCTGGAAAAAAACAAGCTGAGAGCTCAGGTGGCAACATTAGTGACAGAGTGTGGAGGTGACGGCGGCAGCCACAGCAGCATGAGGTCAGGCAGTGGCACAATGACATTCTGGAGGTGGCAAAACACGAGGAAGCCACAGAGTGGCACAATGACTGAGAGCGGAGGACACGGCGGCAGCAGTATGAGGTCAGGCAGTGGCACAATGACATTCTGGAGGTGGCAAAACAGGAGGAAGCCACAGAATGGCACAATCACACAGTGTGGAGGTCACGACAGCAGCAGCATGAGATCAGGCAGTGGCACAATGACATTCTGGAGGCGGCAAAACAGTATTAGGCCACAGAGTGGCACAATCACACAGTGTGGAGGTCACGGCGGCAGCAGTATGAGATCAGGAAGTGGCACAATGACATTCTGGAGGCGGCTAAACAGTATTAGGCCACAGAGTGGCACAATCACACAGTGTGGAGGTCACGGCGGCAGCAGTATGAGATCAGGCAGTGGCACAATGACATTCTGGAGGCGGCAAAACAGTATTAGGCCACAGAGTGGCACAATCACACAGTGTGGAGGTCACAGCGGCAGCAGTATGAGATCAGGCAGTGGCACAATGACATTCTGGAGGCGGCTAAACAGTATTAGGCCACAGAGTGGCACAATGATACAGTGTGGAGGTCACGACAGCAGCAGCATGAGATCAGGCAGTGGCACAATGACATTCTGGAGGCGGCAAAACAGTATTAGGCCACAGAGTGGCACAATCACACAGTGTGGAGGTCACGACAGCAGCAGCATGAGATCAGGCAGTGGCACAATGACATTCTGGAGGTGGCAAAACAGGAGGAAGCCACAGAGTGGCACAATGACTGAGAGCGGAGGTCATGGCGGCAGCAGCATGAGGTCAGGCAGTGGCACAATGACACAGTGTGGAGGACATGGCAGCAGCCACAGCAGCAGCATGAGGTCAGACAGTGGCACAATGACACAGTGTGGATGTCACGGCAACAGCAACAGCAGCAGCAGCATGAGGTCATAGAGTGGCACAATGACAGAGTGTTGAGGTGGGTGGCAATACCAGTCCCTGGTAAAGATGGTGGTAGGCAGATGGAGAAACTGTCAGCAGATGTGTGGCATCAGGCGGGTGGCGGCATCAGAATAGTGGCTGAGGCAGGTAGTTTGAACCCAGACTGACGCCTAAGGCATTGGTGTGTGTAAATCCTGGCCGATCCACGCCTGATTCATCTTGACAAAGGTCAGTCGTTCCACATTTCCCGTGGACAAGCGGGTTCTCCTTGGGGTAACGATGGCCCCCGCCGCACTGAACACCCGCTCTGATGCCACACTACTGGCCGGGCAGGACAGCTTCTCCACTGCAAACTCGGCAAGTTGCGGCCACACATCCAGTTTGGCTGCCCAGTAGTCCAGCGGATCTTCTAACTGAGGTGGCAGAGTGCTGTCCAAGTAGTAATAGATGATATATAGCAGACACGTGTTTTAGCAAAACTCTAGAAGATTTATTAAATGACCATAAACAAGTTAAAAACGTCAATTGACATACTTGCATTTGCGGGTCTAGTCCAGAAAGCACAAATTCATAGTGGTGGGCGATATTAGCCTTAATTCCAATGTAGATGCACGCTGAGGCGTGTAGTGCAGTGAAGCGAAGCGGTCAGACAGAGCGGGCGTCTGGCGCCAGTATGGAGCGACGTTTCGAGAGGCGGGCTCTCTTTCTCAAGCATACCGGACATAGTGTGGACAGACTTATATAGTTAACCCTTCAGGTACAAACTGCTGCAAGTAAGCCAACAGATAAATAAAAACACTATAATTAAAAACAAATTCACAGGAACACATTAAGGTTATGCGATTCATTCATACCTCTAGGGTTGAGAGTATCAAGCCTATGAATCCATAGTGCTTCTCTGCGTAACAAGATTTTATCATTTGAAGTACCTTCAAGTGGTTGTATCTGTTCCAATACACACCACCGAAGTTCAGAAACCGCATGGCGTTTTTCATAAAAATGCCTAGCTACGGTACTTTCTCCAAATTTTCTTTCTTTTTTATCGGACTTGGCCTGGTTTTCCTTTTCTATTTTACTCATATAGGTTCTGATTGCTGAACGATGTTCATTAATTCTGATTTTAATAGGACGGCTGGTTTGTCCTATATAGCCAATACCGCAAGGACATTTTAATAAATATATAACATTTTTGCTGTTGCATGTGTGGTAACCTTTTATATTTATTTTATGACCTTTTGTTGTGTGTGTTACGTATGTACCTTTCATTATAGAATGACAGTTCTGGCAATTAAGACAGGCGTGAGTGCCAGGATTTTGAGTAACCAACATTTTTTGCTTGTTTTTCTTTTTGTTGCTTATGTCCGAGCGAGTTAGCCAATTACCTAAAGTTCTACCTTTCCTATAGATAAATCTAGGAGGTTCTTTAAATAGATAACCATACTTTTCATCACTAGCCAGAACAGGCCAGTGTTTTCTAATAGTACGCTCAATAAATTTGCTTTGCCTACCATATTTACTAATAAACATAAATTTTTCTGGTTTTTCAGTTTGTTTAGGCATAAGCAGTTGGTTCCTATCAATACGTGCTATCTCCAATCCTGTTTTTTCAATTTCTAGTTTATCATACCCTCTTTCTTCAAATTTTTGTGCGATTTTATTCATGTGGGTTATATAAGATTCCGAACTTGAGCAAATACGTTTTGCTCTAACCAGTTGGCCTTTAGGAATCCCTTTGAAGGTGTTATGAGAATGATGACTTTGTCTGTGCAATACGTTGTTACGTTCCATAGGTTTAGTATACAAGGAAGTTTCCAATCTATTTAGATTTTTACAGATCTCTACATCTAAGTAGTTAATAACTTTTTCTTCAATTGTTGCAGAAAAATGGATAAGCTGATGACAGGAGTTTAATTCATTTAAAAAATTATTAAATTGTTGGCGTGTCCCTGTCCATAAAATGAGTATGTCATCGACATATCTAAACCATTGTTGTATATATGGATGTGAGCCATGTTGAAAAATATACGTATTCTCAAAGTGTGTCATGAATATGTTTGCAAACCCCGGGGCTGCGGGGCAGCCCATAGAGGTCCCTTGTAGCTGCAGATAATACTGTTCCCCAAAACGGAAATAATTTTTGGTTAGTATTAGATCTAAAAGTGACATTAAAAAATTAATATGTTGATTAGTTATTGTAGGGTCTTCGCTCAATGTTAATCTGACAGCCTCCATACCTTCTTGGATCGGGATGTTAGTATATAATGATTTAATATCAAGAGTAATTAGAAAAGTAACATTAGTACAGTCTAAATTCTGAATGGAGCGTAACAACTGGCCTGTATCCTTCAAAGACCGAGCATCCCGTTTAACGTATTTTTGTATATATTGATCAATGTAAATGGCTATAGATTCAAAGACAGAGTTAACACCGGACACTATTGGTCGACCGGGAGGTTTGTTAGGTGACTTATGAATTTTGGGTACCAGATATAATAATGGTGTTCTTGGATATTCATTATATAAAGCATTCCTTAGTTGTTCATTAATAATCCCGTTATTACATGCTTCTTCTAATGTGTTTTTAATCAAAGCATTTATCTCTTGTGTAGGGTCATATTCAATTGGTCTATAAATGGTCTCATCTGTTAGTTGCGTCTGTGCCTCTTCCATATATTCATTGGTGTTTAGTAAAACAGTGGCCCCCCAAAGGGCCACTTTGTTGGTTACTCAAAATCCTGGCACTCACGCCTGTCTTAATTGCCAGAACTGTCATTCTATAATGAAAGGTACATACGTAACACACACAACAAAAGGTCATAAAATAAATATAAAAGGTTACCACACATGCAACAGCAAAATTGTTATATATTTATTAAAATGTCCTTGCGGTATTGGCTATGTAGGACAAACCAGCCGTCCTATTAAAATCAGAATTAATGAACATCGTTCAGCAATCAGAACCTATATGAGTAAAATAGAAAAGGAAAACCAGGCCAAGTCCGATAAAAAAGAAAGAAAATTTGGAGAAAGTACCGTAGCTAGGCATTTTTATGAAAAACGCCATGCGGTTTCTGAACTTCGGTGGTGTGTATTGGAACAGATACAACCACTTGAAGGTACTTCAAATGATAAAATCTTGTTACGCAGAGAAGCACTATGGATTCATAGGCTTGATACTCTCAACCCTAGAGGTATGAATGAATCGCATAACCTTAATGTGTTCCTGTGAATTTGTTTTTAATTATTTGTTTTTATTTATCTGTTGGCTTACTTGCAGCATTTGTCCCTAAAGGGGTAAAATAAGTCTGCCCCCTATGTCCGTATCTTAAAAAGAGACCCCCTCTCGAAACGTCCCCATGGGGCCCCAGACCCCCCTGTCTGCCCGTTCGTTTTCACTCACACACGCCCAGCGTGCATCACATTGGAATTAAGCAATATCGCCCACCACTATGAATTTTTGCTTTCGGGACTAACCCCAAATGCAAGTATGTCAATGCGTTTTTTAACTTGCTAGGGTCATTTAAAAAATTTTTCTAGAGTTTTGCTAAAACCGTTCTGCTATATACACTATTAAATTGATTCCGCTGTGGAGAGCCCGGGCTAAAGCAACGCTCCATATAGCACCGTATACATTTCATTGGGGAAGCCTACCCCTATAAATTTAATGACGCTTCCAAGTAGGCCAAACCTGTTGGTTCAGGGACGCCCAGGCCCCTTTTTTGCTGCTTCGGCAACGCCCTCCTCACTGGGAGGTGAAGAAGCTGCTCATCGTTCTCCAACAGGTACTACGAGGAGCTGGTACGCTCCACCCCCCCCCCCACCTCCCCTAGCGGGGCCTGGCAGAGTACGAGCCTGGAGGAACCCCCCGGCAGACCTGTCAAGGGGGGACATGCCGCACATAGCAGCACCAACTGATTACGGGGGATTTCCCTAAGTATTTGATTTTGTCTTCCCCCAATACGGGAAAAAAGGCTCCCATTTGGACCGGTAGCAGGGCCAATAGGGGGAGACCCAGAAGTCATCCCCGCCGGATCGACATTGGGCTGTCATAGCCGGGAAAATAAGCATGGGGGGCCATCTGCCAATTACCCGGGGGGCTCCCGCCCCCTTTTTCCATTTTATACTGCCAGGGTGCTTGGGGGTCACTCCTCTTTCCTCACCCACCACCCCTCCACGCTCCTGCTCCCCTCCTTGTCACCTGGGTAGAAAATCCCTCTTTTCACGACAATCTCTCTCCAATGTCCCCTCCTCCTCCTCCATTTAGTCCCCACCGACCCCATTGGCCCGAGATGATCCCACTCCCCCAGCCCCCCCTGCCCAACAATTTTTCCATCTTTTTCCGGACGAAGCAGTATAACCCGTATCCTGGCGACTGACAAATAACGCCGTCTCCTCGAAGGCCTTAACAAAGGGCAGGTGTCACGCGAGGCTGCCAAAGCGACATCAAGGGTTTTCACGGGGGATACTTCTGTCTGCCTATCACAAAAAATCTAATGGCCTTTCTCTTCATACTCCCCAACTTCGGGCTGGAATTTCCAGCGGTGGAAACACGAAAAATCAAGGTGTTTGGGGGAGGCCGCTGCCGCGCAACTCGAGGGGGTTTTTCCGGCTTTGTACAATGGATAAAGTGCATGCACTTTTTTCCCCTGGCCATTTTAAATTTTCGAAGATGGGTGGAAGACTTCGGGAACCTTTCACAACCAATTGAACACATCGCCATCAGGCGCAGGGCCCATCCCCCTCGTGAGCGCGGACCCATGTTCCTCCCATTGTCCGTCACCATGGTTCCGATTTGCAGTTGGCGCGGAAGCCACACACATTTTTTTCCATACCGGGAGCATTCCCCCCCTGGGATTTCGTTCGCCGGGAAAGAGGTTAGAACTGCGTGACACCGCTGCCCTACACATGTGGTATGAGGAGCATTATTTGTGGGGGCTAGAGGGGGTGGTGGGGAGGAGGAGGGGGGGACATTGGCGCAGGGGCATCAATTGACAACGGGAAAAAAAACGGCTCCCTTCCAATTTTTTGGGGGCCTGGGTTTGAAGCCTTCACCCAGTGGCCGAAAAGGACATGTCGGCCCTGACCTAGTTACAGCTCCAACGTCCGCGCCCCGTGCACCTTGAACAAACCGATAACTAAAGGCTGACCCACCTTCTTTTTCTACATATTTAGAAGTGCTGGTCCCCGCCTTTTTGGAAAAAAATTTTACCTTGGAACTCCCATCTCGGCTGGGCACAACCCTAGTTCCTGAACGGTGCAATCCACCTTGGAAAGGGGAGGCGCATCCCAACAATTTGGCAGAAGCACGGTCACTGTGCACCTTGGGGAGGGTTTGGGGCATACTTTGTCCTTGCAATCCCCCTCGCGAACGACTGCTGGCGCCATGAGTAGCGAGACAGGAGCAATGACCGGGAGATGATTAAAAAGAAAACAGCTCCCTTCTGAAAGAGGGGTGACCTTGACGGGGCTGCAATGGATGCAGCCACGGGCGCAGCGCTGCGTTGCTGCGGCGGCGGGAGACCCCCAAATCTGACCACTTTCCCCCCCAGGCCCCCGGGAAAAGGGGGACGCTGCAGGTGTTTGACGCAGGGCGGGCCAACGTTACTCCCGGCCACGCTTCATTTTCTGCCCACAGTTTCTCATATACCCATATTCGGCTCCTCCGGTTCTTACAAAAAACTCACACCGCCGAGATCGATTTTACCGCCAACCTCCACACTGAGTGACATTTGCCGCCGTGCCTCGCTGAGCCCCTTCTGCAATTTTTTGACCTTCGAACGGGTTTTTTTCCCCCTTTCCGCTTGCTCCCCCCTCACAGCGCTATCCTCTGACCAGGGCCAAAACGACCCACTTGTGGCGCGCTGCCTGACGCGCAAGCTACCCCTCTTCTCCTGACATGTTTAAGCCTTTCCCCTCACCCGACTCCCAAGGCAGTCGGCTCATCATCATCTATTGTGTTTCTTTCGTCACTGCTGTCCTCATCACCGGTCTTTATGCCCGAGCTGACCTCCACAACAGACCTCCCAGCCACCCCACATCATACTTTGCCGCCACTGCAAGAAGCGGGGATATTGGCCCCTTTTTTTTTCGCTGCCAAGTAGCTCGACTGCCCCCTCAAATTTTTCATCCTCGAATTGTCCCCTGACCCGACCACATATAGACCTCTGGCTGAGGGAACCGGGAGGGGACAGAGGCGGGCGGGGAGGGGTGGGGGCCCCCGGACCCGCTCCCGGGCCATGCCAACAAAAGGTTTGTCTAGGTTCCCACCGACTCTTGGGGGGTTGTCAATGTCACTGGGGGGAAAAGGGGTGACCTATCAAACCAACAAAACCCTTGGGGTTCTGAACAACAACCCCTAATGCCGTCATTTTTGGGCTCACCCAGTGACCCCTGCGCGACGTCCCCCGCTTGTGCACCTGGGCCTTTTCCAGGAATTTTTGTGCCACTGCCACTCGCAGGTGCAACCTTCCACCTCTCTGCGACAACTGTTTGTTCAAATGTACAGACACGTTTTATGAGATATCTGTTTGAAAATATACACCCTGTTTTTTGACTCCAAAAGAACCCAAACAAGCTTGGTAACCCTTGGATAAAATTGCGCTCCACAAATGGGCCCGAAAAATGTACTTGTTTTCTTTTAAAAAACGTGGTATTCAAAAAGTAAAAGCACAACAGGCTTAAATAACCTTCGAAAGAATTAGGCTACAAAAAAATTTTTATATTTTGGCTTGAAAAAAACGGTTTTTTTTGTCAGCACACCCGCAAAAAACGCTTAAATTTAAAACCTGGATGTAAAATTTCCCAAAGAATTGAGCCCACAAACTATACTTTTTAGCGTGTTACAATTGCGTTTTTCTACGCCCACAACAAGAGATACAGTTTAATTAACCTTTTTCTTGTGAATTTTGGCACAGAAAAATTTTTATATTTTTGGCGTTGAAAAAGACGGGTTTTGGGGAAAAAGCAAAAAAACCAAAAAAAAAGAAGCGCCAAAATTACCCCCCTTTTTCTGTTTTAAATTGCCCCCCCAAAAGAAAATTGAAAAACCGGGGGACAAAAAAATTTTTAAAAAAAGTTTTTACACCCACAAAAAAACCCTTTTCCCCCTTTTGGGTGAAACCCCCCAAAATTAAAATTTTGCTGTTTTCTTTTTTACCCACACAACAAGAATACAGTTTTAATTTAAACCTTTTTCTTGTGAATTAAAAGGGGAAAAATTTTTATATTTTGGCGTTGAAAAAGACGGTTTCTTGGGGCAGCACACCAGCAAAACAACGCTTTAATTAACCCCTGGATGTAAATTGCGCCAAAAAATTGAGCCCCACAAACTAGTATCTATGTAGCGGTTACAATTCTGTTTTCTATGCCACAAAACAAGAATACAGTTGAATTTAAACCCTTTTTTGTGAATTAGGCTACAGAAAAATTTATATATTTTTTCGTTGAAAAAGACGGTTTCTTTGGGGGCAAACACCAGCAAAACAACGCTTAATTAACCCGATGTAAACTGCCCAAAAATTTAGCCGCACAACAAAATACTTTGTAGCTTTACAAATTTCTGTTTTTTACGCCCCCAAAAACAAAGATACAGTTGTAATTAACCTTTGCTTGAAATTAAGGGTACAGGAAAAAATTAATATTTTGGCTTGAAAAAAACGGTTTTTGGGGTCAGCACACCGCAAAACAACGCTTAATTAACCCCTGGGTGTATTTTCGCCAAGGAATTTAGCCCACAAAATATACTTTGTAGCGGTTACAAATTTCGTGTTTTCTACGCCAAAAAAAAGAATACAGTTGTAATTAACCTTGCTTTGAATTAGGCACAGGAAAAATTTAATATTTTTGTTGTTTTAAAAAAACGTTTCTTGGGGGCACAAAACCAGCAAAACAACCTTAATTAGCCCGGATGTAAATTGCGCCGGAATTGACCCCACAAACTAGGCTTTGTAGCGTGTTACAATTGCGTGTTTTCTACGCCACCCAAACAAGAATACAGTTGTAAATTAACCTTTGCTTTTGAATTTGGGGAAAAGGGAAAAATTTAATATTTTGTTTTGAAAAGACGTTTTTTTGGGGGCAGCACACCAGCAAAACCCAAAGCTTTAAATTAAAACCCCGGTGTAAATTGCGCAAAAAAATTTACACCAAAAATGAATTTTGGGATTTGTATTGTAAAAACGCTGTCTTTAAATGAATACAACAGGGGAAAGCTTAGATCCCACTTGGATATTGAAGTAAGCACTGCAGTGGAGCACACGGGTTTTGATCCTACCCCCAAAAAATTAGAAATAGAACATTAAAAAGAACAGTCCTAACAAGCTGAGACACCCACAAAAATCGGTATAAAAATCAATTCTCATAAAGCTTTTCACCGCGGGGCACCTTCCCTGAACACATGAAGGGTGTGACTCCCGGGGTCGCGCCCCACTTATATGTGCGGGGACGTCACAGAATCCCGCCGGGCTCGATTGGCTTCACCCTGCACAGTCCCCCAGGCACCCTTCTTCCTCCCAAGTGCTTTGCCCCCTGCGCCAGTGCTCGCAGCCATTTTATCAATAAAAACACACTTTGTTCACCCAATTCCCCAAATTTTAAATTGGGTTTCCGAACCAAATTTCCTAAATTTCCTAAATGAATTCCATTTCTTTAGAATCTTTTCGCCCTTCAAATTGTAGTCAATGGGGTCAGGCATTGTTGGCCTCCAATGTAAAACAAGTCTGTCTGTACCTTTGCAACCCGGGTTTAAAAACAATCCTCCTACACAGGAAAAACACCTAAAGGTTTAATTTGAAATTTAGATTGTGAGCTTTAAGATGGACAGGGAATTGATAATTATGTTTAGTTTAGGGCTGCCACTATATGACAGTCAAAGGAAAAAATTTAATTAAGTTCAGTTCCTTACATTACCCTGCTCTCTCTTAAACAGCATCCTTTGGATGGTCCTTGAGCAGGCTTGTTTAGGTACACAAGAAATTTTAAAACACAAGAGGCAGGGTTTTTTTTTTACAGGCAAATGTTTTTTTTTTAACTATAGAGGGAACTTTGACTACGCTTGGGCAAACCATATCGGCAATTATCAAGACATTTCCCCTGATATCGAAATAGAAAAAAAAGAAAAAAATTTAGAAAAAAGGGACGAAAACACCCCATTTTTTAACCCCAAACGGGCTGGAAGATGGAATTAACATCCACAACAGTCAAAGGATACCGCAACACTGGGCCCCACACAGGTTATAAAAGCACAGAAAAAAAATCACAGACCATTCACATCCCTGCTTGCACCACAGCCGACCCTTAAACCGCATGACCCACAAATTAAAAAGTGCCAAAGGCAGTAAAATTAACCACATTTTACTTAACTGGACATTGAATACCCTGTCCTGGGAAAGCGCATGACCCCCAAAACCGCATGACCCCCAATTTAAAAAATTTCTGGAAAAGGATCTTTTTAAACACCATTTTATTTTTACGGACATTTACTAGACCGTCCTGACCGCAGTATACCATTTAAAACCCTTCGCCCTAGATTAAAAAGTGCCGCAAAAATGAGTCTTGAACCCCCATTTTTTGTTTCACTGGACATTGACTAACCCGTCCCTTACCGAGATGACCATTAAAAATTCCGACCCACAGATTAAAAAATGCAAGAAAAAGGAGTCTTTGAACCCCCATTTAGTTTCCTGGGCATTGACATAAACCTGCCCGTACCCAAATACCCCCTAAACCTGTTTGATCCCCAAAAAA